>JAJIBD010002850.1:0-279383 GCA_021461705.1 Cryptotis parvus
CCAGGTTCCATCCCGGCATCCCAATTGGTCCCCTGAGCACTGCCAGGAGTAATACCTGAGTGCAAAGCCAGGAGGAACCCCTGAGCATCTTGCCAGGTGTGACTCAAAAAGCAGAAAAAAAAGTATGGGAAAGAGCATGGGGAAGAGCAGGGAGAGGGTCCGTAGACCAGCAGGAGGCGGGAACACACAGGTAGAGCTATGATCTGGGAGAGGCAGACATGTGAGGTGGTGAGCCCGAGTTGAGAAGGGTCTAAGGTGGGAAAGGGGATGCTTTAATCCTTCCTGCAGGATAGGATACTTTATCCTTCCTGTAGTGTAGAGTCCTGGTGGGCAGAGCCTGGAGGGCATTTCTCTGCTTTTCACAAAACTTGGACTAATGATACATGTTTAAAGTCATACAGCTGAGTTCAGAGGGCACAAGGGTGCATCTTTTGAAATGTTCAATAAATAAATGATTAAGCTTAATGGAAATAATTCCTGGTTCATTCATTTGACATGACCTGCTTCTGAAGTTGGAACCTGTTGTCCCAGCCCACATCACCAGCCCCCCACCTCTGCCCTGAGCACGCTGAGGGCCCCCACAGTGACCAGGATGGAGACAAGAACTGTGGAGAAAGCTGGTCCAGCATGGGTCACATCCACCCCACCTATAGAAAGGGGCTGATTTTTTGCTAAGGGATAGCTGTTGCTCGAATCCCCCTCTCACTGGTTCCTTCATGGTCCCAGGACCACAGAGGTCAAAATAAGAAACAGAATGGAGACCTGGCTGAGAGGTAGAGCATGTGCCTCCAAGGGTGAGGCCCTGGGTTCTATCCTCTGCATTGCACAAACTAAGCAGGTGGAGGGATGTGATGGTTAAAGGAACAGGTTTTAGGGAGATTCCAGGGGAAGAACCTTTCCTGGGCTCCCTCAGCTGTAAACTGCACCACTGCATTAAAAAAACATTTTTTAAATTGATTCACAGTGAAATACAAGTTATAAGTTGCTCACTGGGTTTGCCATAAAATGTTCTAAGTCCTGTCCCTTCACCAGTGAATATTTCCTATCACCAATGTACACAGTTTCCCCTCCACATCTGACCCCTGCCTTCCTCGAAGGCAGGCATCCCCATCCCTCTCTCTCCCATTGCATTTTTGTTTTTTGGTAACACACACACACACACACTCCACTATTCTCTCAGTGACATTTGCAAGTGGAGGGTGGATGTGTGGAGGCATCTGGGTATGTAGACATATTGTCGTGACAATATTTATTTTTTCAGATGAGATATTTGGTTCTCACACATGGTAAACACAAGCCCCATCAGGGTAGGAAATGAAATGGGTAGTGAGCAGAATCTCTATTTTGTGATCAGTTTGTTTTATTTTGTCTTTGTTTGGGGGACCACACCCAGCTGTGTTCAGGGCTGACTCCTGGCTCTGTACTCAGGGATCATTACTGGTGGGGCTTAAGGGACCGTATGGGGTATCAGGGTCATTCAAGTTCAAGGCAAGCACCCTACCTGCTGTACCATCTGTCCTGTCCCCTGTGACTTTAGAGCAAAGTTTCAAGAGTGTCTTGGGCTAGCTTCTTTTTGTATTGATGCTGTATCACTATTGTAGCTAATATCATCAATAATATTAGTAGCAGTTGCATGGCTAACAGACAGTGACACTTAGGGTTTTCAAAGATATCCATAACCCTAACTTCTTTCTCAGGCTCCTAGAACCCACTATGGTCCATGTTGGCAGAACTCTCCTACCTTTGCTGCTTCTGATCATGCCAAACTCTCTAGTCCTTGAACCTTGCCTCAGGGCCTTTGCACTTGCTATCTCTCCACCAAGACTCTGAATTCTCCAGTTCTCTGCATGGCTTCCAGATGGGCATCACACAATTCTCCCCACTCTCAGGAGCTGCCTGCTCGCACATATCACTTCCCAGCACACAGGTCAGAGCTTGAAATGGACTGCAGCAGGAATGTCCCATCATGAAAGCAGACAGATGCTATAAGCCAAATCGAATTTTTTTTTTGCTTTTTTGGGTCACACTCAGTGACACTCAGGGGTTACTCCTGGCTCTTCACTCAGGAATTACTCTTGGTGGTACTCAGGGGACCATATGGGATGCTGGGGATCGAATCAGGGTCAGCCGCATGCAAGGCAAACACTGTACCTGCTGTGCTATCACTCCGGCCCCCAAATCTAACTTTCTTATTCATTTTTTAAAAGAGATAGTGAGGTGGGGGGGTAGCATAAAGATAATATGGGTTAAAGCACATGCTGCACACACAGCTGACCCTGGTTTGATTCCTGGCACCACATGTGGTCCCCTGAGCACTGCTAGGATTGATCCTTGAGTACAGAGCCTAGAGTAAGTCCTGAGTAGTGCTGGTGTGACTCAAACCTATTGACAAAATAGAGACAGTTGTGTCGGGGAACGCCACTAGGGTCCCCAACAGTGCCGGGAAACGAGTTCCCTTCTACCTCGAGCCAGCGGGAATAGATCAAAACTCAGGAATTCGATGCAGTTTTAAAATGCTTAACTTATCACAGATTCAGGCATACAAATCAGCAATAGAAAAAAACCCTGTGCTTAGGATTCCCAGATAAAACCCCAGCCACGTGTAGGCCAAGATGGCAGCCACCACATGTTAAGGCCCTGTAGAGAGGCGACAAAGAAAAGACTCTCCAAGAAGAGTGCGAGCCCCAAAAGAGAGCCCAAAAAGAAAGAGCAAGAGAAGAAGCAGCCTAGTTTTATACCCCTGCAACTCAGACCTCCCACTATTATGGGAAGCAGGGAGGGTCAAATGCCCTCAGGTAATTTCTCCCAGCACCTCACCTAGGCCCTTTTATATGCTAATGTTTTGAGCCAAGATCTGCCTGGAATTGCCTTTATAGGGTAGAGAAGGGGGGTTTCTGAGATGGCAAGCCTCTGTACCAAAGACTATACTTATGCCAGTTAAATATTTCTCCAAGCCTTCACAAGAGTCTCGTCTACTTCACGGTAGTTTTGTATTTTAGTTGCCTTTGAGTTATCAGGGAGCCATGCTTGCTTGCTTGGAGGCAAAAAGCATTTCTCTCTGGGCTAATTACTTAGAGATTCAACATGGCCAGGCAAATATGCTGGTAAGATCTAGCTAGTCCCATGGTGATTGTGGTAGCATGAGAGGATATTTATACCAGCAGTACACAATACATGGTCAGATAAACTGCCACATTTAAACTACCCCCCTATCTACAAAGTGATTTGCAGGAGGCAATCCAGGGCAGATGCAGAGGCTTTTAGGCTTTTAGGTGTCCTGCAATACAGTTGGAGAACAGGGAGTTAGTTTCGAGTGAGGGGCCCACTCAGGGCCCTTAGTTTCGGAGTGGGGGCACAGCTCAGGCCCCCTTGCCACCAGCCTTGGAGCCTGAGTATTGGCCCTGAGTATTGAGCTGTCTGTTCTGTCTAGCTGATAGTTGAGTGTGATCCCTGAGTCCTCTGGGTATTGCTTGGAATTCCCTCCTCTCCCTGATATCCACCCCCTAATTCTATCCATAAACAAACGAACTGGCTGTTCAATTATTTGTCGGCATTCCCTGGCCAATTCCTTCTTGCCTTCACTGTTCTGCTTAAATGGCTCATCTTTGCTGCCTCTCCATCCAAGCCCCTTGCCCTGTCCCTCATATCCCTGTGCTCCTGTGGTGAGGCCTTCAAGGTCCTCAGTGCTCTTATCTAATGGTTGCTAGCAGACAGCACTCTGTGCTCCATTGTTCTCTCCCTACTCACAGCAGGCAGACTCAGAGGCACTGTGTGTGCACATGCATGTATGTGTTCACCTGTGTGTATCGTGCACCTGTGTGCATGTGTGAGTGCATGTGAGTATATATTGACATGGGTGTGGACAAGGGAGACAATGTGCTCTTTCAAGCCTCTGATTGGTTGGGAAGAGCCGGGTCGAGGTACTTGCTCCTCTCTCTGGGAGAAGTGAGGCTGCAAGGTCAGGGGACAAGAGTCTTCCAGTCTCCTAGAGCCGCCCAAAGGCCACCAGCCCCTCCCACCTATGACAGCTGCTTTAGATATTCACCAAGGAAGACAGTTCTCACTATCCTTCCAATATTTCATGTCCTAGTCCTTGGGACTTCACTGGGGGCTGGGTTTCAATTACCTCTAGTTGAATTGAGGGACTCCAAAGGATCATTCACTGGGGGCGTCCCTCTACTGGGATGTCTTCCAGCCAGGTGGATGGAGAAAAAGTAGGGATAACAGGGGCTAAGGTACTGCTTTTGTCATCTCGCTCTGCCTTGCTTGTTACTGGTTTACTCAAACACTCTGGAGAAAGCAACACACATAGAAAGGTTCAGATAAGGCAAGTTGCTGAGCAGGTAGCATGCCTGCCTAGCATGCACCCAGCCAAGGTAAGTTGCCCTGTACCACATGGCCCTGAGCACCTCCAGGTTCTGGAGGTCTCCAGGAGTGGTAGGTGGTCTTGGTATCCCCAACCCAGCGATGCTTAAGCAGCATCACATCCTCAGGTCCTTGCACTGAACCACTGGCTCAGATGGCCGAGAATTGCCCAGTGGGACCTTTGGAACTCCAGAAAACGCCACCCCCACCACCAATAAAAAGGAAAGGTGCTGAACTGGGGCCACTCCTACACAATGGTGTCTTTGCTAGATGTGCTCCCAAGACCCAAACAATAATTCTGCAGTGGGCACACAATGGAACCTGTTAAGATAGGGATGGCATGTGAGCTGGGCTGGAGTGACTCTGGCTGATGTGGTGTGTTGGGGCCCTGGAATTATCTCCATCTGCCATGAGGGAGCCTGAAGGGCAATGCGGCAGCAGTTGTGTGGCTTACGGCAACCAGCCAGATGGAATGACAGAGATCTTGGCAGATGTCTGGGTGCACAGATGACATCGGGAGCAGATGCCCCCCAGCTCCACCCCTGCCCTGGGCACATGCAGTGCAGTCCCACCCCCTGCTGAGCCAACAGATAGAGCCTTTCTGCCTCTTGGCTGAGGGGACTGGAGCAGGAACGAAGCTGAATGTGTTGCAAGCAAAGCTCTAAAATGCACCCGCCTTGCAACCTGACATTTATGCTGTGCAGACAGATCAGAAGTCATGGCAGAGGTGACATGGATCAGTCTCAGGGGGCAGCATCAGGGGATCCCAGAGAAGCAAAGGCAGAGGCAAACGTAAAGGCCTTACTCAAAGTTTCAATGGTATTGCCTCACCCAGAGAAGGGCACTGGGCTTCTCTGACAATTCTGTCTCACTGACCCCCCCACTTCTACTTCTTTCCATGACTTTCTGCTCTGGAGAGTACCTTGATGACTGGGTTATTCGGTGAGTAGCACAGAAGACAGGGTGTGAGAAGGGCCCCGTGTGGCAGCCAGAGGGTACTGCCAGTAGATTGGGATGCATGCCCTCAGGATCAATCCAGTACCCCCCCATTTCTGAGTGGGGCTCACTTTATCCCTAAGACAAGGAGTTTCATATCTGGATCTTCACACTGACACCATTTTAGCGAGTTGAAATGATCAGAAAGTCATGAAAGGTGGATGTAAAGACAAAGGAAACCAAACCTCTAGCGAAAGCCGTCAATGCCTGGGATTAATCTCAAAGGGGCATGAGCAGATTGAAATAGAAAGGAAAATGGGCTGTACTTCCAGAGGCAGCCAAGCGGCAGATATGGAAAGGAGGTGACGGATTCCTTAACATAACCGTCACCAGCACATGTGCCTTCACTCTTTTATGCTTCCCTTTCCAAACAGGGGGAGGCTTATGGATCCCACGAATACTCACATCGGCCTAAGAACATTCACTTGAGGACTCCATCCAGGGAAGGTAGGTGGACCGACTCTACCCATCATTCCTGACCTTTTGGTTCCCATGAAGCCAGTTAGAGAGGACACTTTTGGCTGACTTCACGGTCTCAACCTCACCTGGGAGCTTGTGAGACACAGTCCGTGTCCCTCCCAGACATGCCGAGTGAGGCTCTGCAGGAGAGGGTTGGCTCTCTGGGGCTCACCAAGCTCTCCAGGTAACGTCAAGCCATGCCCAAATGCCTACATTGACCAATTGTGTGGACATTCCAGACATCCTTGGAAAAACCACCTTCAAGAGGATGCAGTGGGCAGGAATCACTGCTTGTGCGCATTCCCAATGATGACATGAGCCTGAACCTATTCTAGCACCTGGGAAAACTGTGCCCAGCCCTGCTTGCTACTTCTTTCTCTTTCATGTACAAGCACACATCACACATATCATATCCTCACATACTCACATATATCCTCATATACCTTCATCCACTCATCCCCATATCCACTCACACACTTATACATATACACATTCATACTCATACTCTCACACAAGACACAAACACATACTCTCTCTCAACACACACACACAGAGTTTTTCTCCACCTTTTCCCCATTCACAGGCTTTCTCCTCTGCCTGAAATACCTGTATCCTTTACTAACCATCCTCCTACTGCAGTTGGTGACCCCACCCATTCTCTCTCCAGATCTCTGACAACCTGCTGTGTATTTGCTCCATGTGCAATGGGAAGGTTGCAGTGTCCACATTCTTTCACAGACTTTCACAAACACAGGGCTGGGCTGGACCCATGTGGCTTGGCTCACTCACATTTGCAGAGAGAACAATGAGTCCAAATATTGAAATGAGGAGGCAGGAGAATTGCAGATGGCCCTGAGACCCTTCTGAAGGGCCAGTTCTCGTGGCAGAAGCCCCCTCCCTCCTCCTCCTTCCTGCCCAATGTGGGTGGCCATTTAGAAACCTCAAGCATGTAAAATTAACTTCAAGAGCTAAAGGAAAACTGAATTATGTATTAACAACATATATTAACACATCTTTTATAAAGTCTTTTACTGTATTCACCAAACAAGTAAAATCTATAAACAAATATTTGGGCTACGACTTCTTGTCTAATTCAAGTTATGTGCATGCTAGAAGTCGGGGCGTGTTACATCTCCCTTCAACCTCTGGCTCATGGGGGTGAATGCAGAAGAGGCAGTGTGCAGAGTCCAGGGAGGAGGCGGCATTTCAGAGCTGACAGACACTTCTTTCTGTTTTCTGCATGGGAACTCCCTAAACCTAGGGATGGAGGGACAACCCGTGAGAGATGACTATTCAAGAGCTAGGGTCTGTCTCCCCAAAGACCCCCAGTACACTGGATGGGGATGATGAAGCAGTCTGTTATGGAAAGTTCTGAATCAGTGCTCTAGACTCTACCTGGGGCTAGAAGCCACCTGGTAGATGACTTAAAGCTTCTATTTTTTGGGAAAACGGAGCTACCCAGGCAGTACTCAGAGCTTACTTCTGGCTCTGCACTCAGGGATCACTCCTGGCTGGCTAGGGATACCATAAAGGACACTGGGGACAAACCAGGTTTGATATATTGTGAATATACCAGGCAAGTGCTCTACCTGCTGTACTATAGCTCCAGTCCTAACTCAAAGCTTCTCTCAGTGTTGTATGGAGAGATGAATTGGCCACTCACTTATTTGGGTATTTAGTGACGGATAAAGCAGTATAATACTGGCTTGACATATTCAAAAGATGGACAAGGTATACTCCTTATTGCCAAGAACCTTCTCCTCTAAGCAGCAAGAAGACAGACATCCAGCTAAGCTTGAAATTGGCAAAATGTGAGCACTGGTAAGCACCAAAGAGAGAGATGGGGAGGATCTTTCAACCCTCAGCTCAAATGTCCCCATCAGAGATACTTTCCCTGACCCCCAACCCCTGAACTATCAACACTTGCAAGTTCCCTCTGGCTGATGGCCATTCCCTTCGGAGACATCAGTCAATAAGAAACCAGACCCCATCATGTAGTGTATTCCAGATTAACTGTGTAGATTCCTGTATCCATGGCACCTTGCACAGTGCACTTGTGAGGTGCACAGGAAAAGTTGCAGAACAGATATTGGCGAATGAATGAATAGCCCTTTCAGCAGGAGCTGAGAGCCAGGAGAAAAAGGCATTCAGTTAGTCACACTTAGAATTCTGGATTTGGGGGCATGCCTCACCCCCCCCCCTCCCCTCCCATTCATTTTTCTACTTTCCAAATGCGTTTTTTTAAAAAATTCCCTCCTTTCCTCAACATTCCAGCTAAAGGGCAGGGGGCCCACTGACCCCTAGCTTGGTTAGTGACAGATGGACTCAAGGCAAGGCAGCTGGGAGCTGAGGGAGGTGGAGGGGTCATTTAGCAGGTTGAAACCCAGTGATGTCTTAAAGGCACAGCGCCTGCCGTAATCTTGCAGCTTCAGCACCACAGAGGTCTGGCTTTTGGAGGGAGACTGAAATGGCCCAAGAGCTTAAGGGATTGAAATATGACTATTCAAAGGGAATGTCAGAAGGATTAATAGCCCATCTCCTTCTTGCTTGGCTCTAAAGCTATGCTACTGCCTCCAGTTTAAAAATCAGGTCTAGCCAGCATGTTACATTTAAAAATCTTCTCCATTAAATGCAGACCATCACCCTCACAGCAGGAGGCAAGATCTTCCAGCCCTCTCCACGTGCGCATCAGTGCAACTCACCAGTTGGGTCTGTAGAATAGAAACTGAACTGAGATCCTGGATGGTTAAGCACAGCTCAATACATTGAATGGAGAAGTAAATACGTGGTCTGTCTCTGAGAACAGACTTCTAGACTTTTCTCCAAATGCCTAGGAAAAACATAGTGTTTCCAAAATGAACCTAACAATTAAACACTCTGTTAAATAATCCAGTGATATTATGTGCAAATATAAGTGAAATCCTATAGAGCAGCCCTTCAAGAGATGGAAAGAAGAAAGGCCAAGGTTTGGGTGATGGGGCAGGGATTTAGATGAGGAAAATCTAAGCTTCAATGACAACAACAGCCAGGCCCCAGGTTTAGGTGAGCACATGCTGTGAGTCCGCTTTGCATGTCCAAGTTCAAGTTCAAATAAAGCCTGAAGCACAAAAGCATTCAGTCTCTAATGCCAAAGTCTTCCACGTGTTCCGTCCGATATGCAGAAGAACCTCAGAGAGGATAGCTCTCTGTGTGGGTTACTCAATGGTTTGCAGTCCTGATGATAAGAATGATGCCATGCCCTGACTTCCTGGGTTGGGGTAGAGAGAAATGAAGAATTCTGCATTGTTAGAAGGAAAGATGTCTTCAGTCAAAAGGCTTTTTTTCCCTCTAGGTTTATTAAGTTATGATAGACAAATAAATGTTGCAGATATTTAGGAATGTTTTTCTATCTGTATACATTGTGAAATAATTATTACAATCAAGTTAATGAGCATACCCTTCATTTTCGAGTTACCTCTGTGTGTGTTGAGAACAATGAAATTATCAAATTTCAACACAGTATTATTAATCACAATCATCATGTTGTACTTTTGTTGTACTTTGGCTTTCCAGAACTCAGTTATTATTGGTCTAAACGTCTGCACTCTGGACCATATACTTCCCTCCTTGGTCACCAGCGTCAGGTAACCACCATGCAACCCTCAGTTCCTGTGGGTTTGACATGCTTTCCCTGCCCCCATTCTACATATAAATAATTCCTTATGTGTTTGTCTTTTTCTGCCTGGCTTATTTCACTTAGCAAAATGTTCTCCAGAACCATGTGTTTACCAACAGCAGAATTGCCTCTTTTTCAAAAAAGACTAAATAATATATTTTATCATAAAAACGATACCCTTTCTCCCACCCATTCATCTGCTGATGGAATTTCAGGATGGTTACACTACCTACTAATCTTGTGACTTGTACTGTAATGAATATGTGAGTGCAGTTCTATTCTTTTGAGAGAATGATTTTACTTTCCTTGGCTATAGAACCAGAAGTGGGTCTGCTCAATTGTATGATAGTTCTATTTTTAATCTGGAGGCTCTTCTATTGTTTTCCTGAGTGGCTATGTTAATTTATATTACCTACCACAATGCACTGGGCCCCCTGTCCTCCACACCATTTCCAGTGCCTGCTCTTGCCATTATTGGTAGCCCACAGGTATGGGGTGGCACAAGGTGACTGATTTGCATATTCCCTATTCTCAGTGATGCATCTCTCACCAACCTGTGATTTTCTTCCTCTGCTTTGGGTTAATTCAGGTTGGTTCTCTGCTCCATTTTATTGGGGCTGGAGATATAGTAAAGAGTTAGGCTCTTGCCTTGCACAGGGTTGACTCCCTGTTGAAATCCCAGCACTACATATGGTCTCCACACACCAAGCACACCTAGGAGTGATCTCTGAGCATGACTGGATGTGAATGCCCCAAATAAAAAATATAAAAAAACTAAATAGAGGCTGGAGAGTTAATATAGTAGGTATGAAACTTGCCTTGCATGCAGAAGAGCTGGGTATGATTCCTGGCACCCCATACCCTGGAGCCAGTCAGCACTGATTCCAGAGTGCAGAGCCAGGCGTGAGCCCTGAGGACGGCAGGTATGGCCTAAACCTCTGCACCCACCCCTCAAAAAATCTGAAAAAGTAAATTAAACAAATAAAAATGTATCAGGTTAATTGTACGTCTGCATATGAATTCTATTACTTCCTTATGTATTTGCTTAAAAAATTTTTTTGACTGTGTTGGGGTTGAAGCCAGGGCAGCACTCACACATGCAAGGGCAAGTGCTCCACCACTGAGCTATATCGCAGCCCTCTTACACAGTTCAAAAATATTAACTTCTTATCATATGTATGGTAGATAAATGTTTCCTCCCATCCCACACCTTTCTTTTTGTTGGTGATTTTTTCTACAGTGCAGAAATTTTCAGTTTAATATAGTCTTGGCTGTTTATTTATACTTAGTTGTCTGTGCTTTGGGCTCATATCTAAGCTATTGTCTCTAAGACCCGTGTCAAGGGGATTTTTATGTATGATTTTCCTCTGGAAGTTGTTTTGTTGGGAATGGGAAACAGGAAGGAAGTAAGACAAAGGTAGATCATTCTTTGGGTCTAGTGGTCTAAAGGTCAAACAGTTCATTGGTCCTTTAGAGAGGTGAGACGTATTCATCTGCATATCTCAAATCAATCTGGGGCTTTTGGACACCGGAATCAAAATCAAGGCTTGTGACTTATTAACTAAGCAGAAAGACATCTTCATTGACTTTAAAGATTACCCTCAGGAACCAGAAAGATAGTAAATGGATTAAGGACATACATGTGGTCCTTCGTGGTCCCCCAGCACAACTAGGAGTGACCTGCCCACATAACTGGGAATAGTCCCCAAGCACCACGGCTCTGCCTCAGCACCACCCCCTCTACACGCATACCAACCCCTTCCCTAACAACCCTCCGAAGGCTAAAATGGATGTGAGGTCTTGAGTAAGGAGCAGACAGATCTCAAATAAACTCTGACAGGCTTAACTACTTATTCAGATGGGCTGCATCAAGAGCTTTGTCTCAATCTGACTTATTTCATGGTGGGCTCTGCAGAGAATAACGAAAATAAACAAACTTGCTTACAGATGAAGACAGCAAGACCTCATAAACCCAGAGTTAACCTCTATCAATATTCATTTATTCTTTCATAAATGCACTGAATGATCTCTGGCAGAATATATTTATGTGCATACATATACACACACACTATAGAAGTAAATAAATAGTCTGTGTGTATATATGTATATCCATGTCTCTCTATATAAATATACACACTATAAACATGTCATACATACAAATAAATATATGTAAATATTTACATATCTTAGATGTATACATACACATATTTATAGTGTTATATCTGTATATGCAAGCACATTATATATACTGTTTATATTTTGTTTTATTTGTGTACTAATACTTCTAAGCATGCCTGATGAGCTGGTCACATAGTTATATAATTCCTGAAACACCTAGAAGTAAAGTGCAAAATCAGGGGAATTTTTTTCCTCCACCTGAAATATAGCTCGTCCACACATAGTCTAATCTCCCCCAAAGCTCCAAGAACTTTAACATTCAGTTCAACATCTAAGCTGATGCTTGTTCTGTCATTAGAGTAATTTCTAGGCATGACTAAAAATGATATGTTTACCTTTAATTGTCAGATCATTAGCACAATACACCTGAGATATGAATGTAAATTCAATACAGGCAATTAAAATATGCATTTGTTTTCTAAAAGACCTCACCTAGCAAAACGACTCTGTAAAATTAAGAAGAATTAGAGTGATCAGACCTGAGGCATAATAACCAGAAAGACAGTTTCTCTGGAAATTAGGATATACAGCCTTCCTGGGGGGCGGAGGGGAGTGTTACTATACAAAAGATAAACGGCAGCCTATGAGATGAATGATAGATATTGGACTGCCATCTAAGACAGAGTTCTTAATGAGGCTATGTGGGCGGCATGCCTCAGGGGACTGGATTCAAGCATCCAGTCCTGCTAAGAAGGGCTCTGGATTTGTTTCTGAAAGCAGTGTTACTTTTCTGTGAGCGGCTTAGGCAAAAAAAAAAAAATGATGATGACTTTCCCTTTCCTTGCTGAGATTTAAAGGGTCTGGAAAAGGAAACAGAGCAGGAAGTAAACTGCCCTAGCATTTGCAGAGCCTGCTGTCAGCCCAAGTCAGCTGTGGAACCATGGATGCCTTTGGTGACAAGTATCTGTCCTGAGACTGTTTCAGCATTCCCTGGAGAATGTCCCTAAACTCTGGTCTTTAGCACAGATCCATCACAGTGGGACAGCCTTTTTCTCCCCCTGGACCCTCTCCATCCCTGCCTGGTCTCCTTAAACCCCACACTTCCGAGGAAACATGTCCGGTACTGACTCAGCCTCACTGTCACGTGGATTGCACCAAGTCTATGTTTATAGGGTCTTGTATATTACAAGCACTCGAGAAAGGGAAGACAAGGAGAAATGCCCAGCAGGCCCAGGGATGCATAATTCATGACGCGAATTGGAGTCACTGAGTGTGACAAGCCTCAAGATGAAATGTGCAGCCAGCCCATCTTCACTGCTGGGCTGGGGAGTTGGCTGTAGGCAGTGAGGTTGCTCACACAGCAGCAGGGGGTTTTCTGACTGGAGTCCCTCCAGCTGTGAGAAGGGACTGTCCACTCAAAGGCAGCTTTGGAGGGAAGCCTCCATCATCCCAGCCGATTTCCCAGAGAGAAGCCGAAAGCCCCACAAGCACTCTCCTGCCCCTTTCACTCCGTTGTAAAGAATAACCGGTGGAAAATGTTCTCTTGCTCAGTGACACACGCCTAACTTTGCATGTAGCGTGTGTTCTGCATGCTCTCGGCGGGTCCCCTGTCCTCTGAGGGTCTCCCCATGCCCTCTGCCGCTGGGACAAGTTGAATATTGTGAATTGAAGCATTAGCACTTCCCTGCCAGGGTTTCACCAGCCCAGAAGATGTGGAATTTCTTGCTGTATCACTCCTGGCCATCTGGTGAAGCTTGGATGATGCCTCAGGCTTGGGGCTGCCAGCAGAGCCCCAAATCTGTTTCTTTTGCTTCTTGGCGACTCCAAACTTTCAGGGGAAAAGCAAAGTCTGACTTTTCCAGCAGGGCCAGCGGAATCTGGTGAGGAATAATCTGGATAGAGCTATGCTTCCGTATTTCATCTACCAACTATCTAACTCTCCAGTCACCTCCTCCCAGACAGCTGCTCCAATACAAATGTTTGCTGAGCTAGAAAGTATTTCCAGGCCCAGCATCCTCCAATAGCTTTGTCCAAACTGCATGTCTGCGTGTGAAAGAGAGGGTTGGGAGGATCAGGGAAGAGGCGTCTTTCAGCAGTAGGCCTGTCACAGGCCTCTCTTTGACGTCCAACACCAGAATGTGAGTGACTTGTTAGACCTGGTCTTGAGAAGCAGTCCCACGTATACGTTTCATGAAATCAAATGCTTCAAGACTCTACATGGTTTTTACCTCTAAACTCTCACTGACATAGTTCCATGCTTTTGGTTTATTTGATTTTTTCCTGCCATGTCCAGCTGTGCTCAGCCTTTACTCCTGCCTCTGTGCCTCAGGGACCACTCCTGTTTGTATGGAGGATTAAAGGAGGTACCAAGGATCAAACCAGGATCAGCCATGTGCCAGCACAAGCACATTAGACTACTGTCTCTCTTACTCCTGACATGCTTGCTTTAAAGAAAAAAATCATCTGTGTTAGGAAGCCAGGTCAAATGGGTGAAGTATGTGCTTTGATCCCTTGTATGGGTGGTCTCGTGAGCGCTGCCAACAGCAAACCCGAAGCACTAAGACAGGAGTTGTCGCTGAGAATTACTGGGTAGGATCTCACTCAAATAACAAACAAAAAAATCTTATTGAAGGGACTGGAGGGCAGTTCAGCAAGTAAGGCAATTCATTTGTATGAGGCTGACCGGGTTCAGTCTCTGGCATTGCATGACGTTCCCTGAGCCCCACCAAGAGAGATCCCTGAGCATAGAGCCAGAAGTAAGCCCTGGGCACTACTAAAAGGTATGCCCCAAAACATTTTGAAAAATGGGCAGCACGTGTCTCTGAATCTGTCACTTTTGTACCAGAGGTTGATCTGAAAACCAGTAAAACCAGAAGGGACATAGTAACTGCAAAGAATTCTGGGAGGAGAGAGCCAGAGTGGTTTCATTTGTTTCCAGGAGGGGACATTAAGAGGTCTCTAGTCAGCCTGCACTGCTCACCCCTGCAGAACTCCAGCAGGAGTTGCCGGTGCGGAACTAGCCCACACGCTTTGGACTCTACAACGAAAATGAAAAGACTAATTCTTGCCTCCTGGGTTTGCATAATTAAAACTGAAGAGCAGACTTTGCCTATCAACTTAAGCCCCATGCAAATACATATAAAACTCCTGAAATATGACTCATTATTACTTGGATAAATCATCCAAGTCCCTTGCTTCCTACTTGTAGCTGAATTTCATGCTGTAAAAAAGCAGGTAGGGACTAGAGACTGTTTTCAGGGTCAAACCCAGCTTCTTGGCAAGACCAACAGGGCCCACTGACTGGAATTGTCTCTAACTCTAGACTGATCTTCTCTGCTTCTCTCCTATACACTGAAAAAAAATTCCCTGACATTCTTCTCAGGCACCATTTTGTGGAATATTTTTCCTGTTTTTCTTTGGGAGTTGGTGGTGGTGGATGTTTGGAGGTCACATTTGGCAGTGCTCAGGAAATATACCACATTTGTTGCTCAGAGACCACTCCTGGTGGTGCTAAGGAGATCATGAAGTGCCAGGGATCAAGCCCAGCGTCCTGCTCAGAAAGCATGCATCTACAGCCCTTTGAGCTTTTCTCCAGCCCACTTTGCATATTTTGCCTCTCTGTTTTTGCCAGATGCCTAGAGCACCTACTTGGCTCATCCTGACCCATTCTCCCCAACTCAGCTCTGATATTACCTCCAATGAGTGTCCAGTAACATCCCTCAACCACACCTGGAGGTGGAAAAATGGGCCACCCATTGCATGTCTCCAGTTCCCCACAGTACTTTCTACATGCCTCCTGACTTGTTTCCATCACCAATCATGGGATTAGGACTGAGTTCTGTGTGTGTAGTGCCTAGCTCAGGGAGAAGCCACAGTGGCCCCTCAATAGATATGAAAGAACATGGCCCCGGCTGCCACTGGGACATTGAACTCAACACACCAGCCAAACTGCTAACTGAGATTTCCTGTTAAAACACATGAATGAAGCCTCAGTGGAAATAAGGACGGCTACTTTGGATGCTGGTGAGCACAGTCCAAGCAGATCAATTTCCCATTCTGCCAGGCGGGCGAGCACTGCCTTGTAAGAGCAGTGCTCAGCCCTTCCTACATGAGTGTATTGACAGGTCCTGATTGCAGGCATCTTTTAGCGAACGAGTACTGGTGGTGAGTTCTGCTCCCCCAGACACCTCTGCAGGAGGTTTTGCAGAAAAGGGAAGACGAAGAAGCATTGCCATTCCCCTGACACCAATCTTTATTCTATGTAGAGCTTCCTCTTGGGTAAGCAAACTGAAACAGACGCTTTGGAAATGTAGCCTTCCTGATGGGAAATTCTCCATCCATATTTGATGCCTATTGCTGTCGGGTCCCACACCTGGAATCTTTGAAAAGCCACGGTCCATATGAGGGCCTTTCCTCTAGGTTACAGACTGTGTAGGTCCATAAGCGAAGTGGTGAGAATTCCTGCCCAGAAATTTTCACCTTTGCTCTTTACTAGAAGACAAGGTTAATTTTTCCTTTTATGCTTGGGGCAAGAGGTGAGAAGTTCTGGTTTGGGTCGTACCCAGCGGTGCTTAGGAGCTGGTATATGCCTGGGAGACCAAGAGCCAGGGTTCAAACCGGGATCAACTATATGCAAGGGCAGTGTCTTACTTTCTGTACTACCTCTTCAGCACTGCGTTTTCTTATTTTTCATGCAACTTCAGTGTCTATTAAGAAGTAGTGGGTGTTCATGTGAAAGGAAGTGTAGAAAAATGGATTCAAGGTCATTTTCCAGAGGAAGTTCCCAAGTTAGGGAGGTGGAGGGACCACATGAATCTGCCCAAGGACCTCTGCAGGAAAGTGAGATGGTGTCTGCTTCAGCCAATGGCTCCCACGGAAGTGACTGTCCTGGGAACCTACCACCTTCCCAGTGTGCCTGGGATGAACATGAAGCAGCACAGGGCAAAGAGTAGGAAAGGCAAATTTACTACTGTCCACTTACTAACTGCAAAACCCTGGGGATTAATTTAACCATTTTTGACTTTAGCTTCTTCACCAAGAATTAATAAAATGGGAATATTCCTACCCTATGAGGTTATGAGAATATACACATGGGTGCTCACAGCACACACAGAGCACCTCTGTAATGCTTGGCATCATCTGTGATTTCTACTTTGACATCTTTTAAAAGGAAAGACCACTATTTTCTCTACAATTTTATGGTTCTTCCTTCTCTGCCATGGTCATTTCTGCTGTCATGACCCCTCTCTAATTGAACAGCATGTTGCGTTATCAACCTATCCCTGGCTGACAGTACGATGGAGCTTTCAGAGATTTAGCTTCATGCCTCTCTATGTGTGACATGTCATCACCGTTCCAGACCATGCCATCCCCCCAAAAAAGTCCCTTTTACTTACTCTTCCCCTCCCTTCTCTGTGGGCAACCACCATAGTTATCAAACTGTCAAAGAGATAGTTTTGTTGTTTTATGCCACAAAAGACATTTTTAAAAAAGCAATTTACTTCTATTGAATTTTCACCTGAGTTACCTAAAATAACTGTACATTGATTGTGCCTCATTATATATAGCTGCATATCTGGCACAGACTAGAAATAACCACAAGTGATTTCCTTTTTCTTCTTTTCTTTTCTTATATTTGTATTTCTTTAATGTCTAGTTTATTCCATGGCCATATTATTGCCTCTTCAAGTTTCTTCTGTGATATCTTTTCCTTCTGTATATCCTGTTCTGGTTTAGGAAAAATGCACCCATTTTCTATAAGGATCATCCTCATGTGACAGGGAGAACTCTCAAGGGGAGCAACTCAACCATATAGCCTGGGAATTCTGCATCCTGGTGACTTTATTTATCTGGAAATGTTCAGCGGCAAGAGAATCTACCACTAAGCCCTTATATTCAGCATCACACCTACATTTTAAGCAGTCATGGTGAAAAATCAGTACTCTTCTTTTTTTTTTTTTGGGCACTGACCCTGTATCCAGTTCCACTGTTTGGTCCAGTTCCGCTGTTTGGTCTACGTACCAGTGCCTTTATAACAACATAGTGGTACTCTGAAGAGGGACATCCTTCAGATCTGCAGGTGGGTTTGTGGATGTGTATGCCCTGGAAGACTTGGGTTGCTTCATAAATGTTCTTTATGTAAACACAAGACTTAAACCTCCTGATTTGCATAATTTTGTAGATTTTCCTGGGTCAAGTGAATAGTGAACCATTCTGAGACCACCTAAGGATGCTTAAGGAGGGGGAAGGAGATAGCTACTGAGAGCACTCTTGAGAGCTGGCCTCTGCAAGTGAGTCTTGGGTAACAGATGACTTGGTGGCTAGGAGTGGAGTGCCAGGGCACAGTGGTGAGTGGACTGCTTACCACGAGTATGCAGGGGGCCCTGGGTGTGTATAAACACACTGCAAGTAACTGTCCAGGTCCATGACCCTAAACACAAGGACACACATTGATCTGACCCCAAACTGTCATTACCTTTACTACATTGCTATACCTGAGCGTCTTCTCTTAAGGCTAGAGTTCACTCTGCCTCTCATAGAGGAATCTGGAAGGGAAAGAAATGAAGAGCTTATGTGAATGATTGACAGAAGTGGGTATTTCAACACAGCAGCTTCCTTGCTTATAGCACTGGGTGACACTGTGGCATGCCATTCTGCACAGGCTCCTGGACTTTCCCCCTGCACGATCAGGCATTAATTTCCCACAGCAGTCGCTACCTTGGAAGGTCACTCTCTGCCTTCCCTTCTGTGGTTCACTCTCAAAAAGCAACACCTCTCACATAGGACATTGCTCTTGGATCCTTGACTCAAAGTTTGTTTTGAAAGAACTCAAATATGGAGAGTCTTAGATGAAAGACTCACTGCAGTAATAGAAAACAGGGGACACTCCAGAACTCCTGCTACATGAAAGTCTCCAAATCTACAGACCCATATGTGGCAGGGTGACAGTAAATACCCTTTAAAGATGTGTGCCTCTTAATCCTCACAACTGGTGAATATGCTACTTTTCCTGGTAAAAGGAATTCTGCAGATGTGATTAAATAAGGCTCTTAAATGGGTGGATTAACCTGGATGATTCAGGTGGATCTGATGTAACCCCAATTCCCTATGAGAGTGAGGCAGGAGAGTCAGAGAGAGAAAGCTGAATGGCACTAGATGCAGAATCAGAGTGAGAAGATGCCACACCACTGGCTTTGAAGCTCAAAGGAGGAGCCATGCATCAAAAAGATGAGCAATACCTTGTGTGACATAGTCCCAGCTCCATCCCCAGAACTGCCTGGGGCCTGAAATACCACTGAGAGCACTGCACTGCACTAGGAATGGTGCCTAAGCACACCAAATGTACCCCCCACGCCCAAACAAACAAAATTTATAAAACCTATAAAGGGGAAGAAAATAGATGTATCCCTGGAGCTTTTGGAAGGAATAAGCCTTGATGGCAACTTGATTTTAGTTTTGTCATATTCATTGGGATCTTTGGTCTCTAGAACTCTAAAAGAGAAAATTCAGATGGTTTGGAGAGTCTATGGGGATTTGTTATAGCAGCTACAGGAACTCAGTTCCCCACCTATTCTTGTCGCACCATTTTAAAGATGGCAAGACTTGGGTTCAGAGTGAAACAATTTGGCCCACAGGCCTAAGAACTGAGGAGTGGCTGAGCTGGGAGCAAGCCCAGTATCTAAGCTTTGATGACCCTCCAGTGTGAGGTGGTTTCCTCAGATCTCTGGTGTCTTCTCAGCAAGAAAGAAGCACACACGTAAGCTGACAAAAACAGTGGAGAAGCTTTGAGGAGCTTGATCTGGGCCTAGAAATGACATCAGGCCCTGAATGATAACACTTGCTACATCAGAGCTCATGGCAACCTTGCTAACTTTATTCTAGAGTGAATCACAGAAGCCAAGACACTCTTCTCCATATTTCAGAAAAAATGGCTTCAATGGGAAATATATGTCATATAAGCTGCCCGATATTATTCAACAAGTAGAAACTATTTTTGAGTTTCTCTCTGGGCCTGTATGGCCAGGGTTTCCAGAGAAGAATCAATAACAAGAAACAGTCACTTTTATGAGACAGGGAATAGTTCACAGAGTAGTAAATAGGATATAGTGTGTAGAATTCTTAGTCTCTCCTGGAGGGGCTCTGCAGGAGCTGGGGTGACCAGACAATCCTGCATAAGGGGCTAACAGCCTGGTGAGGTTAGTAAGTGTCATTCATCCTTCTTGCATCCTCATGACAAGTCCTGGCACAGGGCCTTCTATAAGGCCACACTTTTCTGGGTGCTACAGTGATAAATGCAGGAAGCAGAGGTAGCTGAGAGGAGAGTGTGGCCATAGCTCTTTGGAGAAGCTCAGCAAGTTCAATGGCAGTGCAAACTGAGAAGCATGCCGGGTAGAAATATGGGTGAGACATAATCACTGCATTCAGCTCCCATCACTAGGTGTTTTCAATACATCTATCTTTTTGGGGAGGAGGGACAGGCAACAACTGTCAAACTGGAGTGACAAGGTTTTAATTATGATCTTCATTGTTTCTTGGCACTTCGGAGCCACTCGACACCTAAGCAACAGAGCCCTTCCTGCCTTTCTCAGGTTCCTCCTCCACTCCTGAGACAGTCTGCAGCCTCCAGTCCCTGGGAAGGTGCCTGGGGTCGTCTCTAAATGGGCGTTTAGCTCCCATTATGCCTCAAATCACGAATTCAGCAGACACTTCCTCTCCTGATAGGAAACTTTGCTGAATGTCAGATATGACAAATAGGGGTTGAAAACAGTCAAGGGACACATAAACAAAGAGATCTGCTTTTCAGATGCTGGTATGAGCAGGTCTGGAAAAGGAGTGGAGGGAGGATTATAATAGAGTTATTGGACTTGTTGAGAGAGGAGTAGGAGCTCCTGGGGCAGGTGAGTGTGGCTCCTCTGTGCATAGTTCATCTTTTGTACTAAAACTGATTGTGAGACCCACGTGGTGCTGAGCTGTGTGAGCTATGCTGTATGAAGCCTGTAATCAGTGTTCATATAGACAATCATGTCTTGAGTAACTAAGGGAAGAATTTATAGACCTTCAGGGCTGGGAAACGGCACATTCCTTTTAAAGCTCTTTTCTTAAATAATAAAATTTTTCTGCATACATCTAAAAAATGGGATCTGTAGACCATGGAGTATTGGTCTTTGAAAGGGATTTCTGACACAATCTGCAGCCAGGGAGGAACCCTTGAAGATCCTATGTCAAATGGAGTAAGGCAGTCACGAAAATTGGATGAAATCATTCTTCTTCATGAAGTACCTAGAGTGGCCCAATTCATGGAAATTGAGCACATACAGGTAGTGGTCACAGAAAGCTGCCAGAAGATAGGGAATAAAGTCTTTGGTATGGCTAGAGATTCTATGCAAAGGACAAAAGAGTATGGACAGTAGGTGGGGGAAGGCTATACAACACCTTAAATACATAAATGTCTCTGAAATTACCAATGGTCAAAACGATACATTCAAAACAATACGTTGCAGGCTGTGCGCATTTTACCACAATGAAACAGGTAATAGTGCTTCATGCCACTTCCAACGGTATCACAACCATGAATTGGTTAGCTCATAGTTTCTGAATTGTCTACACTGGGCTAAGTCCAAGACCAGCGATTCTAGCCCTAAGTATTTACCCAGGATAAATGTCACCTAACAGCATAAAAGACTTATATACAAACATCCAGTGCAGCTTTATTCAAAATAGCCACAAGTTAGAAACTATCTAAATATCCATCAATAGGATCGATTAATACATTGTGGTATATCCACACAATTTATAGCTCCAAGTTATAAAATGAATGTTACAAGTTATAACATGAATGAACTGGGTCAGAGAGTCACATTCCCAGAGTCACATTCCTAGATGCCTCAAGTCCATTCTCACACAGATGTCAGAACTGGGTCTTCAAGAGAGCAGGCAAGTCCAGGCTATCTGGGACCAAATCCCAATTTTATTTGACTATCAAGATGTAACCTTGGGCAGTTTCTAATTCTTCAGACTCCTTGTCTGTAAAATGGGTATGCTGACTCTCATAGCATCTACCTTGGGGAACAAACGCGGAGACTTTAAATATCTCAGCTCAATGAGATACTGGTAGAACAATAGCAGGTGTGTACTTAGTGATATAAAACAATGCTCTTAAAATGGGTACTTCTGGGGTGCCAGGATTAGTACCAATCTAACAAGCACATGGAGATGGCCTGGCACATAGTGGTCTGTGCTGTGTGTCTACATTCTCAGACAGGCATCTCTGTTTGGGCCACTGGTAGAAAAGTTCCCCAGACTTGCTACTTTTCAACAAAAATGTTTGTGTCCTGGAGGCTGCAAGCTCAAGATCAGGTTCATAGCTCAGTATCCCGGGAGGGCTTCCTGTGGCTGGCCTGGAGACAGGTCCCAGGAGCTCTGCTAAGACAGGCAGCACAGAAAGGAAGCTCTCTGGGACTCTTCATCCCAGGCACACTCCCAGCCACAAACTTCCATCCACAGATTCTCATTACCAACACAAGGCCCCTCTTAGGGCCCTCACACGGTAAGGTTAGGATTTCAACACATGGATTTTGAAGGATATAAACATTCATTCCTAGTCAACCTCTATCACCTGGCAAAGACTAGAGGTATGAAGAAGGCCAGGTCCTACACACATCAATTCCTTCTCTATTAGCTCATGGAACCTAATCTAGCATTAGTTCAGTAGCCCATTGGTCAGCACTATGGCTTTAAGGCCCCTTAAGCTCAGGCCCCTTCTTCTATCACTTAGCAGTAACTCCCAAATTTGGGATTAGACCGCAGAGGCAAGCTCCAAGTCCTCCATATTCCATTTCTACACTGGAAGGCCCACAATCCTTCTTCCAGGCTACTGTCCATTGCTTGTCCCTCTGACACTATATTTGCTTTCAGTCATGACAGCATATCCTGTCTCCACTCAAGAACATTGGGATTTATTGGTGCAGAGAACCTGATACTATTTTGGACTCACAGAACATGGCCTTCATCTATCTGTAGGAGAGCTGGATCAAGGGATCATGAATGATCACTAAGACCTGGCAGTGGCTCCTGTCCAGGCTGAAATCTTCACAGGGTGGGTGCCTGTCATCACCAAGGAGACAGGCTCTGGGGTGTCATCAACTCTTGGAATTCTTGAATTCTACTCACAACCTTCAAGACTGCAAAGGAGAAGAGCTGCTGCTTTCAGAGGTGGGGAATTCGTGAGCCAGTCGATTTTCCCATCTCAGAGAGACCCTGGAGATATTTCTGCCTTTCCATTGGGAAGTCTTGAGTTTCACCCCTTAAGTTCTAAGAATAATTTCAAGTTAAACAATGACTGAGTCTTCTAAAAATAAGGCATTTGACTATATGTAGGGTCCCTGGATCCAAGAGAATGAAGAATCTTGGCTTCAGAGTCCTAAGTTGACTTTTCAGCAGCCCTGTCACCCTGATCTCATGCCTGAGCTTATTGGATCTTCAGTCTTTTTTTAAAAAAATTGAGATAAAGATAGGTTTAAAAAAATACAGAGATAGTACAGGGGCTAGAGCATATGCCTTGCATGTGGAAAATCCTTGTTCAATCCTTGGAACCACAGGGTCTCCCAAGCGCCAAGGGGAGCAGCTATGGAGGCCCCCCAGGCACTGCCAGGGAGGCCCAGGAATCCCCAGCACCACCATATTCTCAGTGAACTGCTGGCCTAGGTGACTGAGAGATGCAAATAAATATAATAATAAAAAGAAGATCAAGATGATCAGATCTGGTATGCAATGCAAGGCGCAAGCTCTTGTCACCATGTCAGGCATAGCTGTGGCACTAAATAAATGCTAAAATATGAAGATAAAGCTGTTGATGATAATTATATCCCTCACTATGCATTCTTACAGCTTGCTCAACCCTTTCCCCCTACACTGTTTGTGTGTTTGCTTCTTTTGTTATTGAGATATAATTATCATACCACAGAATTCACTCCTTTAGAGTATATAATTTGGGTTTATTTTTTTTGGTACATTCACAAAGCTGTGCAACCATCATCACTGTCTAATTCCAGAACATTTTTATCGGTCCCCTCAGAAAACTTGCATCTATTAGTAGTCACTTCCCATTCTTCCCTCCTTGTACCCTCTGGAAATCACTAATCTGTTTTCTATCTTAGGAATATGCTTATTGTGGTATTTCGTATAAATGGAATCATGATATGTGACATTTTGTGTCTGCCTTCTTTTACTGAGCATTGTCTTCAGGCTCTATCCAGGTCATAGCATGGACTCAACTTTATTTCTTTGCCTTTTTCGGTAGTGGGGAGGAGCACACCCAGAGACGCCTGGCTCTGTACTTAGGAATCACTCCTGGTGGTTCCTTGGGGTACCACATAAGATGCTAGGGATCGAACCACGGCCATCCACATGCAAGGCAAGCTGTAGTATTGTACTATTGCCCCAATTTACAACTTCATTTCTTTGTTTCGGTAATAATACTCCATTGGTTGCACCTTTATTCACTCAGCAAATGATGGTCTTTTGGTTCTTTGCTATGGGTTCCCAGTTATTATTGCTTTCATGCCTGACCACCTCCTTTAAAGAAGAGAAGAACAGGTACAATTTGCATCACAGACAAGGTACTGAAGTTAAAGAGACAAAGTGACTGCTTCAAGTCACATGCCAGGGTTCAAGGCTAATTCTCCTGACTTCCTCCACATCAGCCCAGTGTCTCAAGCCAAAACAATGACAGCTAGGATAGCCATGAAGGCATTTTGCATATGGCTCTCCATGTGGCCAGTTAATGTCCATTTCATATGTACATTCTCTGCTCCTTTTCAGTTCTCGCCTGCTTAGACCTGGAGATGCCAACCAGACACATATGCACTAGAAAACAAAACCAACATGAAGGACACAATAATCAGTGCCAAGGATGATGGAAATAATCTACATGGTGGGAAGGGTGCCTTGATCTTGTCAGAGATTGAGCAGAAATGTCTCTGAGAACAACCTAGCTGTACCCAGAACATCTCCACTTCCACACGATGAACGATAGAGCATGCATTTTTATTCCACAGTGACTTGGCACTGGCCAAGGGACTGGAACTGCAGAAGATGATGCCAGAGGCCAGACAGGGCTTAGCTCTGACATTTAGAGTCAAATGATAGAGATGATGGTAGGAGATTGCAGGGGCACGAGAGTGGGGGTGGATGGAGTCCAGCTATGCTGCATGACCAAGTGCCTTTCACTGTTCTAGGATTGATGGTTCAGGCAAGGAAGACTCAGGAGAATCTTAGCAATTGGAAGGGCTGATACCATAAGAAAATGCAGTCAAAGCTAGAAGAGGTTTATAGAGAACTCCCCAGAGGCTCTATGTCCCTACCCACTGCATCTCCCAACAGATATCTTCAGAAATATCTGAGATCCTCAGACCTTCTGTTGCTCAGCAACACTCACTCATATTGAGAATGTAACTTCAGGGGCTCCCAATAGCTAGAACAAGGCCCTGAGACTGAGGTTGAGATTGCAGTGAGCATATCCACAGATGAAGCAACTTCTATCTATCTCTAGCTGAGGGCTCACCTCATATCACCATGAAAATATTAATGGTAACATCTTATATTGGGCAAAGAACAAGTGACTCAGATATATGTTCTCCGTGCTCAGCTGAAATCTGACACTACCCATCTCACCTTGGTACATAAGAAATTCCATAGGTCACTAACTCACCAAATCCAGAACACAGCTGTGTTCAGGAGAAGACATGTTTCACAACTTTTCAGGGACATCTCCCGGCATAAAATTGGGGTTTCTTTGAGTTCTTCTGTTCACTTTGTTGTCTCCTAATTTAGGTACAAGAAAGACCTGAAGAAGCTAGAAGGGTGAGTTCAGTGAGAGAGGAGATCCAAAATAGAAAATTCTGGAACAAGTTCTGCCAGTGGCCAACTGCCCACCTTTGATCAAGTTTCAGCCCCTTTCTGGGCCTCTATCTCCCTCCGCCCCTGTCAGAGTGTGATAGGAAGGTTGGATTATGTTGGTGGTTCTGGATTGTGAATGTACCCAAGCATCATCTGAGAAGTTGGCCAAACCCACAACCCTGTGCATAAACCAAGAGTTGGGTTCCTAGATATGGGATGGAGCTAAGAACCCTGCATTCTCTCCAAGGCCCAGGGGTGTATCTGATAACACTGAGGACCACACCGAGAAATTCTGAACTCAAGACTTCATGAGCATCACTCAATGACTTCTTAAAGACTCGGAATATTGACTGCAGAGATGGCTCAACAGGCTGAGAGCATGCCTTGCAGAAATGAGGCCTGGATTTAATCCTTAGTACTGCACGGTCTTCTGAGCATGGCTGAGAGTGACCCTTCTCCCCAAGCACAGAGTTGGGAGTAACACATGAACAGTGTAAGACATGACCCTAATTTGGAAATTATAAAAGATTGATATTAAAGATACTAAGACTTATCAACCCGGGAAGAGGGAGATGTTCAGCGGCCTAGAAGCATGCTTTGCATGTGTGTGTGTGTGTGTGTGGGGGGTTGAGGGGTGGGGCTGGTTTTGATTCCTAGCACTGCAGGGTTCCCTGAACACTTCTAGGTGTAGCCCCCAAGAAAAACTCATTAAACAAGATTCCCCAATCTGGGACAACAAAGTTTCAGGGGAGAGAGGGAGGAGCGAGCTGGCACCAAAGTCAGAAGGATCATAAATGTAAGGAGGTGACAAGAACCTGTTTCCTGGGAATAGCACTTATACTCTTATTTCTCATCCTCATTTCCTGGACTTGTAGTCTTAAGGCAGCACAGTCATTACTGGTGACAGAGACCACAGCATTCCATGATCCCCTAGTTCTCTTCTATGAAAAGAGAGTGGGTCTGGCCCCCATGATCTCAGAGTTCCTTTTCCCCAACACTCTGCATTTCAGGTGTTCTTTAAAGAGACTGACTGCCCATCATGCCTTTGTTCAACTCATCACTGGTTCCTATTTGAAATGAGCAAACCATTATAAACTGGATTTTTCAGCTTCTAGAAAAGGAAACAAAGGGATAAAGAGCCACAGGCCTTTTGAAATCACCACTTAGGTGTCCAAGGAGACTGGCTTGGGATAGAACACAGGGTGATGACCAGTTGGAGCTCACTATTAAGCAGCTCCTTTTTAGAATCCACAACAACATGGAAAATCTGGTACTGGGGCTGGTAAATCTCAGCACTGCTTAGCTTATTGCTACCTCCAGGTGGGAAAGCAAGAGTCAGTGCACACTCTTGGATAGTCCCCTCTTCTTCTACCCTGCAACTTCCAGCTCACTGTGATATGTAAAGGCAATACTATACTTCCCTAGGCTAGTGGGAATCTTGCGTTCCTTAGATCATGCTGAACTTGGGGCTCCTCTACATTTTATTTATTCATTCACTCCTTTCTTTCTTTCTTTCTCTCTCTCTCTTTCTTTCTTTCTTTCTTCTCTCTCCCTCCCTCCCTCCCTTCTTTCTCTCCCTCCCTCCCTCCCTCCCTCTCTCTCCTTTCTTTCTTTCTTTCTTTCTTTCTTTCTTTCTTTCTTTCTTTCTTTCTTTCTTTCTTTCTTTCTTTCTTTCTTTCTTTCTTTTTCTTTCTTTCTTTCTTTCTTTCTGTCTGTCTGTCTGTCTGTCTGTCTGTCTGTCTGTCTGTCTTTCTTTCTTTCTTTCTTTCTTTCTTTCTTTCTTTGCTTTTTGGGTTACACACAGCAATGCTCAGAGGTTACTCCGGCTCAGCACTCAGGAATTACTCCTGGCAGTACCTGGGGACCATATGGGATGGTGGGAATTGAACCCAGGTGGGCTGTGTGCAAGGTAAATGCTCTACCCACTGGACTATTGCTCCGCCTCTCCTCTCTACCCTCATCTTAGGAGCCCATATTATTCCAAATTAGAAACTTTCTTTCTCTGCCTGGTTTGATGGGGTCTTGGCCTCTACCAATCAGACGGAGAACCAAGCTGAATTTAGGAGACATTCATGGCTAGAAGGACAAGGCCCTGGGCAGATCTGGGATTGGGGCACAACTTCACTGTTGGTTCCTGGAAATGGGATGACAACAACTGGTTCTTGGTGCTGGGGAACCAGGGAAGTGCTTTGTATGTGCTCAAGTGAAGAAGACACTAAAGTCTCCAAGAAGTAATTGTGCAAAGAGCCCTGAGCAGGGCACCTGTAAACTAACTGCTCAGAGTCTGACTGTCTGATAACTGAGTCTGTGAGCTCCTGTTGGCTTCTGTGACATTCTTGGCTTAAATTTCCCAGTGTGCAAAGCTGTCATCTGCACCCACGTACCTGAATGGAGGGAGGCGCTGGGTGCAGCCAAGAGAGCATAGCTGATTCCTTGGGCAGGATCTAAAATGACTCTGAGCTTTCAAAGATCCTTAGCTGGAAAGCAACTTAAGAAAGAGCCAGACAGTTATGGGATTGACCTGCAGAGAGGGAGGGCTGGGGCCACACTGCATTCAAAGGCACTTCCTTCTTTGAGGCTACAATGAATGACTCGGTCCACATTACAGCAAGGCTGACAATACTGGGCAGAGGGCACCGAAGAGAAAACCAGCCCCCCCTCCCCCCCCCCCCCCCTTTCTTTCTTCTTCTTAATCTACTTCACTATTTGGAGGAAGTAAGTGAAGCATGAAGTGAAGGCTGTGGCATGGGGTGGGCTTTTGTTCCTGACCCTGCAGATGGAATGCAAATGAACTCAGGGCTGCTCTTCTTGCTGCGCCATGACCTCTGGACTCATACACATTAGATGTGTTCTGCAGCTTGAGCTTCATAAATCACCCCATGGAGATGACGCTGTCTTCCCGAAGCAGGAAAATAAACGGGGGTGGGGGAAGGGATTGGGAGAGGTGGGATGCTGAACAGGCTAACATTCTCAGGCAGGGATGTTCATTTCTGGGCTTAGAAGCACTGGAGTCATAAAAAGGCCAACAATAATTAGAAAGTGTTTGTTGTAATATTCTCCTCTCTGAAGAGAATAACACAGAGGTGCCCAGAGACTAGCGCTAATGGGAAAATGGAAGGTTCTGAAAGAGCTCCTTTGAATCCCAGCTCCTCCGGAGCGCTCTCTGGGCGCAGACATACAAATTAAGGGTCTGATTTTCCAATTTTCAGAAAATACAGGGCACGAACTTTCTGGATGGAAATGAGGTTGAACGAAAAGAAAGACAGTGTATTCAAAGAAGATAGAGACATTGACTTTCATTCCTGTTGTTCTGTTATAGAAATTCCTCCCAGAGCACGGAACAGCCAGGCTGCTTCGAATCTGATAGGAAAGAAGACAGACTGCTATGGAGAAAAGCTCACAGCCCTTCTCTGAACCATCTAAAGGCAAGAAAAGGCACCGAGGGTCTATGGCCTCACCAGAGAGCAAAACTGTTCAAGAGATTGGAGAGTTGCTGCCAAACATCCTGTCATGTGCATTATGAATGGGTATGTGACAAGAATCCTCAGATAGAAGAAAAGTCACTTTCTGAGCCAAAGCTTTCTACACCCCCTCATTCATTGATAACCACGCCAATAACCATTCAGATAACCATTACTGAGCACATACTAAGAACCAGGCATTGTTCTAGATGCCACAAAAATGGAAATGAAGCAGCAAAAGAAGTGTCTGTTCTTGTGGAGTTTCCATTCTCTCAGGGCAGTTCCCCAAAGTGGGTGACATGCCTTCCCTCTCCCCTAGGGCACTGGGCCAATGAATGACAGTGGAAGGAAGTAACCTAATGTGAGGGGCTGATGTTACAGAAGAAGGAGGATTATAAATAAGACTCGTGTGAGAAACACAGAAATCAGATGACAGCATGTTATATGGAGAATAAATAAACTAGGGAAGAGGAGAAGTCAGGGAGCCTTGAGAGTTCCTGATTGTTAAGCAGCCTCTGCCCCTGAAAGGAACCTAACACTGGACAAGAGGCCCGATTCAACTATCTCTTCCTCTAGGAAGCCTACACAGACTCTTCCAGCCCACTGTGAGTAGAGCCAGTATCTCAATGCCTAGTCCAACCAGGGTTTGTCCACTGTATGAGCAATTATTGATCTGGTCCAGATCATAGTTTATGGGAAGCATCCTGGGAAGGGTGGGCTGTTTGCATTGGTATACCACTCTCCACTACTTTTAACCCACAGTCATGGCCACATAACTTTGCTTGATCCTTAGTACCCTCTATGGTCCCCTGAGTCCCTTAAGGAGTATTCCCTGAACACACCAGGTATAGGCCCCAAGCCAAATAAATATACAAAATTAAAAAAAGAAAAAAAGGAAAAGAAAACTTGCAATAACACATGCCCATAGAGCATCTCTGTCAGGATCTACTGCCTTGACCCTGCAGTATGGCTTTGTACACATCCCCATTCTTTCTAAGATGACTGTCTGGATGACTCCTCAGTAATCTGTAAAAATACCCTGCCATAGGCTGGTGGATGCTCAATGGCTGGTGGACTCTCATTGCACCAAACAATACCTCATTTGCCCCAAGGACAGCAGCAACAAGGAGAGTTTGGAATGTGGAGGTCAGGCTTAAGAGCTTCTCTTTGAACAAGGCAAGAGTTGGACTAGAGATGAAATTCTCGGGCTTGGCAAGATGAATATTTGGGGCCAGGGAGGTCTTTGTGATGGGGGAGGAGGTGTCTAGGGTGTAAGGTGGCTTTCTCGACCTCTTCTTCCTAGATGCTACCAGCAACCTGCTCAACTCCCAATGTGACCTCAACAATGGCAAATACCCTCTGGAGGGTGAAGTATCACTGGATTCCAGGATGGAAGAAGGCATGAAATCAGCCTTAAGATTCCTGAAAGTCTAAAATTAAAAAAAAAAGATTCCTGAAATTAGTGTGGAATAATAAACCCCCCCAGATAGCTAAAGCAATCCTTGGGAAAAAGAAGATGGGAGGTATCACCTTTCCCAACTTCAAACTGTACTACAAAGCAGTAGTAATGAAAACAGGATGGTATTGGAATAAAAACAGACCTGTGGACCTATGGAATAGAGTTGAGTATCCTGACACCCACCCTCAAACACATGATCAGTTAATCATTGATAAAGGTGCAAAGAGTCCAAAATGGAGTAAGGAAAGCCTCTTTAACAAGTGGTGCTGGGAAAACTGGACAGCTACATGTAAAAAATAAATTTGGACCTGTGTCTAACACCATGCACAAAAAATCAGGTCAAAATGGATTGAAGATCTCAATATCAGACTTGAACCTATAAAGTATGTTGAAGAAAATATAGGACAAACCCTCCACGGCATTGAAGCTAAAGACATCTTCAAAGGTGAAACACCACTAATGAAGCAACTAGAAGCAAAGATAAACATCACTATCACTATCTTCCCGTTAATCATCTATTTGCTAGAGCGGGCACCAGTAATATCTCCATATGTCCTGTCTCATGCTAGTAGAACCCAAAGGCAACCGCTTGCTCCAGGAACATAAAGAGCCTCAAACAATTATATTAGGTCACGGAATGACCTAATATAAATGTTACTGGTATTTGGCATATCAAATACTACACAAGCAGCTTGCCAGACTTACCGTGTGGGTGGCATACTGTTGTAATCACCTCTAAATAAAGCATTTATTGATGACCCTGGCTGTGATAGTCTGGTCTGCTGGGTGGAGTTGTGATGATGAGAGGGAAGTCTGGATGTGGAAAATGGTGGCCCCATGGAGTAGGGGAGGGTGGTCTGGCTTGTGAGGCTCTGCTGGGGTGGCAGGCCAGGGCTAGAGCCCGCCATGCCTCCCAGGTGCCTCACGAGCAGCTGGGCACAGGGAGAGCAAGTAGCAGCTCTGCCCCATGTCTGAGAGTCTCTGGTTCAGCATACCTGGGCCGGATTGAAAAAAAAAACTGCTGCAGGGTGGCTGTCGATGATCCAGGCTGTGATAGTCTGGTCTGCTGGGTGGAGTTGTGACGCCGAGGGAAGTCTAGATGTGGAAAATGGCGGGCCCCATGGAGTAGGGAAGGGTGGTCTGGCTTGTTGTGAGGCTCTGCTGGAGTGGCAGGCCAGAACTAGAACCTGCCATGCCTCCCAGGCGCCTCACGAGCAGCTGGGCACAGGGAGAGCAAGTAGCAGCTCTGCCCCATGTGGCTGGTCTCATTTTAGCTGGATCAGCTGACTTTAAAACCGAACTAAGTCAATCTGATATGTTTGATCAGAGGTTGCAATAGAAAGTTTTAAAATTAGTTGATATATCCTATGGTGGAGAAAATGGATTTAATCAAGCCATTGAGTTATCTACTGAAGTCCTTTCTAACGTGAAAAGATAAACATATGGGACTAAATAAAACTAAAAGCTTGAGCACCTCAAATGAAACTGTGACCAAGATGCATAAACACTCCATGGAATGGGAAATAATATTCGCCCAATACCCATCTGATAAGGGGTTAATAGCCAGGATATATCAGGCTCTGGTAGAACTTTACAAGAAGAAAACAGTCAACCCCATCAAAAAATGGGGAGAAGAAATGAACAGAAACTTTGACAAGAAAGAAATTCGAATGGCCAAAAGGCATATGAAAAAAAATGCTCATCATCACTAATCATAAGAGAGATGCAAAACGAAACAACAATGAGATATCATCTCACACCACAGAGACTGGCACATATCCAAAAGGGTAAGAACAACAAGTGCTGGCGTGAATGCAGGGAAAAGGGGTCTCTCATCTATTGTTGGTGGGTATGTAGACTGGTACAGCAATTTTGGAAACCAATATGAACATTTCTCCAAAGACTAGAAATTGAGCTCCCATTTGACCCAGCCATACCACTCCCTGGGAATCCAAAAACACACAGTGGTAGCACCATCTGCACTTTTATTTTCATAGCAGCACTATACACATTAGCCAGAATCTGGAAACAACCAGTACGCCCAAGAACTGATGACTGGATAAAGAAACTTTGGTACAGCTACAAAATGGAATACTATGCAGCCATTAGGAAAAAAGAAGTTATGAAATTTGCCTATAAATGGATGGACATGGAGAGGACCATGTTGAGTAAAATTAGCCAGAAGGATATATATATATATATATATATATATATATATATATATATATATATATATATATATATATATATGTTATAATACCAAAATCCAAGGTCAGGTGAAACGTGGATCAGGAGGTCATAAAAGGTGGAAATTATCACAAACGTGTGGGAGTCAGAGGTTAGGTAAGACAGAGAGGGGAAACAATGTGCTAATAATTGTTGAAAGGGCTAATACCAACCTAGAACTGAGCATTAATTACAGGCAAAAGATACACATGATAACCTCTAAGTGTATTTATTGCAATCCACAATATGTAAGAGAAGGAAGAGAGAAAGAGAAAGAGAGAGAGAAAAGAGATAAAGAACCCGCCATAGAGGCAGGCTAGGGTAGGGGGGAGGGAATTGGGGGACATTTGCGGTGGGAAATGGGCACTGGTAGAGGGATGGGTGCTGGAACACTGTGTGACGGAAACCCCAAACATGAACAACTTTGTAATTGTATATATCACGGTGGTATAATAAAATATTAATTAAAAATAGTCTCCCTCGAAGACTCTGTTCTTTTCAGGGTAGCTCAGGTACCAGGAAGGAACAAACAGGGAAGGGCTGGCCAGTGCCCCGGCACTTGGCTCCTGGAGTCAGCTGGCTCTGCTTTGGGGAGATTCTGGAGGTCCCTGTTGACTCTCCTCCCCCTGCCTTTCTCACATGCTCCCCAGTACACCCTGACTGCTTCTGGCCCAGTATGTTTAGTACTAGGCTGGACACAGCAGCCAGAGTTCTGAATGAAACCTGCCCAGGCTTTGTGTCCCTGCAAAATACTTGCAGTGATGAGAATCACAAAGAAACAATCTGCAGGTGGGCCTCAGAGTATGTGCCCTCCCAGAGAAAGGAGTAGGGGCTTCTCTGCTGGGGCAGATGTGGGCAGTGACTCTCACTAGTCAGGGCTGTTTACCCTCAATAAAGGCTCCCACTTAATGGCAGTTCTCTACCTGGTGCCCAACAATAGAGGGACATTTCTCTAACTGTTCACTGTCACTGTCACTGTCTTCCCGCTCATCATCGATTTGCTCGAGCGGCACCAGTAACATCTCCATATGTCCTGTCTCATGCAAGTAGAGCCCAAGGGCACCTGCTTGCTCCAGGAACATAAAGAGCCTCAAACAATTCCATCAGGTCATGGGAATGAGGTCTATAATTGTTACTGGTATTTGGCATATCAAATATGACACGGGTAGCTTGCCAGACTCTGCCGTATTTCTCTAACTATGAGATAAAAAGTATTTACAGATACATCTTGGAAAATACATACCATGGAAAATCCCTCATTGCCCGGATTCATGCTAACTGTTCTGAGAGGGTCTCCAGGGACTATGGGCACCCCTATCCCATAGGCTGCTCCGGGACCAGAGGATGTCAAATACTGGCTCCCTTCCATGCAGAAATGCTGACTCTCTTCCACACTAACAGATGCCACTTACAAACTTGTTGTCCAGTGATGTGCACTGCAATTCCTGGCCATAGCATGTACATACTCTGTTGTTGACTTTTACAAAAACTAAGAGTAGTAAGGGAGGGGGCATAAGGGCACATGTGGTCACAATCTGATTTCCTTCAGTGGTCACTCACCTTGCTGAGCCTGGGGACGAGGGGGATGACAGATTTTTTTAAGCAGCAGCCACAGCCTGGGAGGCAGGAAGGAGATACCAATTACCTCCTGCAAGGATGGAAGGAGAGAGAGAGAGAGGAAGAAGCAGAATGTGAGCTCTACCCAGGGGGCTTGGTGGAAGAGAAAGTGGGCTCCCCCATAGGCTTGAGTCCAACTTCCTCTGGTGGTGACTTAGAGTTCAATTTCCTCATCTGAAATGTAGGGTCTCAAATCCTGCCAATTCACATGGGTCCCTGTAAAGTCACATGAGAACACGACCATGATTGTAAGCCATGTATGTGGTGTCAGCACCAGGAGAGAAAAGAGAGCGGCTGGAAGGAATATGTAAGTGGGTTAGAGCATATCTCTCACTAGCATATGGCATGAGTTCAAATCCTGGTGCCTCATATACACTAAACTCAATCCTGCTGGCTCTGCTGTTTGAGCCCGGCCGGCATGCTTCTCGGGGATTCCTGGTGCTACAGGAATGATGATTTCCAGACAGCACAGGCAGGTGTGCATTACATACTACCAAAGGGAGGTCAACCCCCCATTCAGCACCACAAATAGAAGAATGGTCAAGCACCAGATCCAGGAAGTGCAACCCTCGTAATCATGTGTGTGGGCATCACAGCCTGCCTCACCATCACGTGTGTGCCTCAACCAAGACTGACTGCCATGCTCAGTGACCGTGTGCAAGCACCACAACTAAGGCAGCATCAATCACAGTTCTGCACTGAGGTCAGGTGTGCAAGCACCACCTCAAATGTGTGACTCCTTGAGAGAACCATAGCAGGTAGACAACCCCCATAAACAGCAACAACAAAAGTGAAGAAAAGGGGAGGAAGAAGGAATTAAAAAAAAGAAAAAAAAGGAGGAGCCAGCCCTCCCCACCCCCAAGAGCAGTCTGGCCCTCAGACACTGAAGGGTCCTGGGTCAGCCTCACAACAGTTGCCCCCTGCCAGCCTCCCTAAGGCCTCAGTCTCCATCTTACCCATTTAGGTATGAGGAATAAAAGTGGTACCTTGGGCACCTTGGACAAGGTGGCCAGGAAAGCTTTTTGAATCTACAACAAATGCACCCCCACAAACTTAGCAGTGCCCTGCAGGAATTCACAAGAGAAACTGGAGGGTGAGAACCCACCTATCTTCACTTTATCACGGGCTGCATATGGGGCTGGAGAGATATTACAGTGGGTAGGGTACTTGCCTTGAATATGGTCGGCCTGAGTTTGATCACTGGCACTACACATGGTCCCCAGAGCCTTTTCTGAAGCCCAAAGCCAAAATAACCCTGAGTACCATTGATATGCAAACAAAAATCATAAAAAGAAAAATGTTAAGATGGAGCATAGAAGCTAGAACTGAGACCTACAAAGGCATTGTGCTTAGGTGACCTGGAAGAGTGAGGACATGTTGGGGAGTGGGGGAAGGCAGGCAGAGAATGGCCTCCAAACCCCCAAAGACTTACTCCTGCAGGAGCTCTGAAGCTAACCACTGGGCTCTCACATTGAGTGAGTGGGAGGGACTCAGGCTTGTATTCTAGGTCCCTTGGTGGTGAAAGAGGGAAGTGACATTTCAAACTCTCCCGTTTTCTTAGTTGCTGTCCATTTCCCTCTGGTTAGATAAAGAATTTATTAAAAGGTATAGAAACTTTTCATCAGAGCTATGAAACACTGTCACACCCAGTGGGGCCAACAAACCTTGGGGTGTAAGGGCTCAGGACCTCAACTGTAAAAATCACATGATCTACAATGCAAGCTATATCACAGACCACCCCCCCCAAAGTGGTTTTTAGTCACATCAGAATAATTAGTAACACCACCCCCCCGCTATCCTCCTGTCTGAGTGTGAGTCGCCCACTCTGTATGGGGGGGTAGCTTAAAAGATTTGGACTTTCAAAAGGAAGATGAGGAAGAAAGCTTTGAAGACCTTGAAGGTGGGTGCAGAGTTTTGCTCTGGTTGGACTCCAAGGAGCAATTTGATCAACGAGCTGTGTAGAACAGTGTCTAATCTGAAAATGAAATCTGTTTTCATTCATTCTCTCTTTTAGGAGGCTGTAAGGGGGCTCATCTACATAGAACTGAGGCACTCAGACTACAAATGGTAGTTATCTGAACCAACAGAAGGATGGGACACTGGGCGCACAGTATTCCCCCCACACAACCCTCCTCAGGGACACCCCCTTTCCATTTTCTCCATTTGTTCCAGAATAATTACCACCTGAAGAGAAAGCTGCCTGGGGTTAAAGTCAAATGCTGGGTGCAGATAAAATCCGGCCAGTCTGCCTGGAAAAGCACAATTTATTTAGTGCCATTTTGCGGCGGATGAATTCAGACTCTCAAACACATAATCAGAGGGATGTGGTGAGAACAGTGAGATCTGATCATGTTCTCACTTAAACAGCCTGTGTGGAGTTAAGTGTTTGTTAGGGGGGTGGGGGAGTTCAGCGTAAATGGTCATTGACTGATGCCGCTCCAGCCTAGACTCACCTTCAGGTCTCTCTCTCTCCATCAGGATAATTCAATCCCTCCTCCCCGACCAGGATGGCAGGGCCAGTCTCCCAATGTGCTAACTGTACTGGCCCCTCTCCTCTGAGTCTCCTCACCTGTCATGGGATCACAAGGAGCAACACTGTCCTATTTTACTGAGGTGAACAGTAGTGTGCCCCTAAAATCTATGCCTTGAACATTAACCTAGTTTGGAGAAAGGGCCTTTGTAGATACAGTTAGTTAAGAATCGAGAAATGGGGGCCAGAGCGGTAGGGCGTTTGCCTTGCATGTGGCCAACCCAGGTTCGATCTCAGGCATCCCATATGGTCCCCTGTGCAATGCCAGGAGTAATTCCTGAGTGCAGAGTCAGGAGTAACACCTGAGCATCACTAGGTGTGACCCAAAAAGCAAAAAATGAATAAATAAATAAAATTTAAAAAAGAACCGAGAAACGAGGGGGTTCAGGGCTGGTGTGAATGCTCACCTTACAAACAGGAGGCACAGTCTGATCCGAATGCCAGTCCCCTGCGGCAGGTGCTGCCTGCCCAGTGTCCAAGCCCTGGTGCCAGTCAGAGAACCAGCAAGTCTATTGTTGGGGATCCCTGGTGCATTTGAGCCAGGAATGTGTGAGCGATTCTAGACATGCAACTCTGGCAAGGACCTCAGGGCCCCCAATCACCCCACCCCCATCACAGCAATGGCAGCAAGTGGAGGGGATTTTACAAAGGAATCTATGAAGGAATCTCCTAGGCCTCGGGAGGAAGTGGCTTGAGTCCAATGACTGGGTAAGAAGCAGCAAGGCCAAACACAGCAGACACGGCAGACGCGGCAGACACAGCAAAAGGAGCTGCAGGCACAGCTGGGAGGAGGTGGGAGAATAGTGGCCAGAGTCCAGGAGGGCCTGGAGACACAATGTGCATGCACACACACACACACTCATGCACACACACAAACTGACACACACAAGCACACACACACACCTAAGTATGTGCATTTGCACACGGGCAGAGAAGCACGCATACAATCTCACACACACAGGCATGCGTTGCACACCCAAGCATGCACAATCAATAGCACATGCACAAATTGCTGGGAGAGGCAGGGAGAATCCTTCTTAGAGCCTACAAAGGAAGAAGGAGCCTGCAAAGACCTTGATTTAAACTTCTAAGGCTTCCAAAGTGAAAAGATCACATTTCTGTTCTTTTAAGCCACCAGTATGTGGTAATCGCCCAGGTAACTAGTGGAATATCTTAGTTCTATCCTCTCCCTCATTCTGTATCTCCAAGTTTCTCTCTCCTCCCATCCTTTTTTGTCAGGTAGCCCTTAAACAGCCAAAGGCCAATAAAATCTTGAGGAACCCCATTCTCCCCAGTGAGGTGACTGTGCTTTCACTATACAACCTGGATACAAAGAGAGAAGTGGTAAGAGCAGATGAATGTCAACACTTGACCCAGGTCTAAGTTGTGTACCAGACACTGGAGTTTTTGCCAGTGGAGCCATTCGTGATGAAGGACAACCATAGTCTTTACTCTTGGGGAAGGAAACCGAGGCATTGGGAAGCTGAGTTTCTCAAGTGAGCAGAGACAGCTCTATTCTAGACCACCGTGCCAGCTTTCTGTCTCCCCATCCCATCGCACCCCCTAACAAGCACCCTAAGGGTCGACTCTCATGACATCAGGCTTTTCCACAGAAAATATAAATGTATAGTACTTAAATAATTGATTTGGAGGGGAAATGAAGCCATGGCATAACTTATTCATCAATCACTCTTTCAGCAGTCGATAAATGTCATTCTTTTGATGCCAAACTATTTCACGGGATGAAAAGGTTGCAGAGCAAACAGTGATAACACATCTCCAATGCATTAGAATAGAAAAAGCAGCTGCTGGACACAATTGGAGATGTTAGAAGATAACAAAGAGGGAGATTTGCTCAGCTCTGGCAGATGCCCTGCATATGGGCACATCTTGGTGTCCACATCCCAGGAGCAAAGTGGAACTTTATGGGATGCTGCAGACACTGGGGATTGTCTTCTCATGCCTGGGTACACATCTGTGAAGGGTGAGAAACGGACACAGGGTGGTCCCAAATGCCTTGCTAATGGAGAGTCAGTCTTTTTCCTGGGTGGAGGGACAGCTTGTGAGGGTGGTTCTCAAACACTGGGATCAAAGAAACAGGCTAGCTGAGAAAAACACGTGTTCCTGGGCCCCTGCCAGTGGCACAGGGATGTGGGGCAAGGTCAGACAAATGCCTTGTATTTGTTCAAGTGACTGATTTATCACACATTCACCAGAGGGTTCTGCTGCAGAAACAGTGTGTAGGGATCTTTACTGCAAAAGATTCATTAGACTGATGTCAAGGGGTAGAGAGATAGTACAGCTGGTAAGGTGCTTGTTTAGCACACACCTGACCTGGATCAGAACACTTGCATATCATATTATTCCCCTGAGCACTGCCAGGAATTCCTTGGTGCAGAGCCAGGAGTGACCCTCGAGCATCACTGGATGTAACCCAAAGTCAAAACCAAGAAAACAAAAATACTTAGACTGTTGTTGAGACATTTGCCCTGGTAATGACCATTCTGCTTGGACTCTATGAACATGATGACTTTTAAGTTCCTGTTATGTGCAGAACCACACAGTATGTATCTGTGACTGGTTTGTTTCACTCATCACATTATTCATCCAGGTTGTCACAGAATTTTTCTTCCTTTTTGGGGCAGTGTAATAATCTAGTTTGTGGACAGATCACAGTTTTTTAAAATTAAATGTTTTTGCAGTGGAAACACCATCCCTACTTTTATGTTCATACCAGCATTATTCACAATAGCCAGAATCTGGAAACAACCAGAGTGCCTGAGAATTGATGGCTGGATAAAGAAACTTTGGTACATCTACACAATGGAATACTATGCAGCTGTTAGGAAAAATGAAGTTATGAAATTTGCCTATAAATGGATGGACATGGAGAGGATCATGTTGAGTGAAATTAGCCAGAAGGAGAGAGACAGATATAGAATGACTGCATTTATTTGCATGACATATATATATATATATATATATATATATATATATACTGCATTTATTTTGCATGACATAATGACATATATATATATATACATATTATGATACCAACATCCAAGTTCAGGGTGAAACATGGAATAGGAGGTCGTGTCAAATGTGGAAATTGCCACAAACGTGTGGGAGCAGAGGTTAGGTAAGACAGAGAAGGGAACAATGTGCCAATAATTGTCAAAAGTGCTATTACCACATAGAACTTAGCGTTAAATACAGGCAAAAGATACACATGATACCTCTAAATATATGTATTGCAATCCACAATATGTAAGAGAAGGAAGAGAGAAAGAGAAAGAGAAAGAGAAAAGAGATAAAGAGCCTGTCATAGAGGCAGGCTGGGTGAGGGGGGAGGGAATTGGGGACATTGGTGGTGGGAAATGGGCACAGGTGGAGAGATGGGTGCTGGAACACTGTATGGCCAAAACCCAAACATGAACATTTTTGTAATTGTTTATCTCATGGTGGTATAATAAAATATATTAAAAAAAAAGAGAGATAAAGTACCTGCATAGAGGCAGGCTAGGGGAGGGGGAGGGTATCAGGGACATTGGTGGTGGAAATGGGCACTGGTGGAGGGATCGGTGCTTCAACACACATTTTCTTTATTTGCAAATGAGAATTAAAAGGCTTAACATGTGCTTTACAAAACATACATTTGTGATAATAGGCAGAAACTGGTGAAAATACCCAGTTTGCTATATGGTGTATAGCCGTGCCAAATAAACAGTATCATTCTTAGGAAAATACAAAGTTAAAGAGGGAGGGAGAGATGAACTGGTTATAGTCCCCCTCACACATTTATGCTTACATGAGTGTGCACATCACCAAGATATATATGTACAGCCACACGTGAATACTTACACACAGAACACATGCATCTACATAGACATACACATTAATTAATATAGATACATGCAAGTAGAGTTATTTAAATACACACATGCCCATACATATGTAAATAGACCTGTTTATTCAGTACATGTGCACACAAAAATGTACACACATGAACATACACACAATCACAGAATGCCTGCACACAGATATGCATATACCACATAGATGCAGAGTGTGAGTCACATGTACCACACATGTGTATGTATGCAAGCACACACCTACCCCAAACACATATACATATAGACATGTATGTCTATATGTCACTCATGTACACACACTCTACCCACTTAACAAGAGATGGTAGGAAAGCTCAATATTGCTCCAAAATAATAAGATAATCACATTATGGTAAAGACAAGGGTTGGAAAGATAGTACAGTGGGCAGGGCGATGTCCTTGCATGCATGTGACCACCCCAGGTTCTATTCCTGGTACCTCACAGCCCTGAGCCCTGAGTGATTCCTGAGTGCAGAGCCAGGAATAAGTCCTGAGCAGTGCCAGGTGTTGCCTAGGCCCCACCCTTCACAGTAAAATAAGATACAGAAAAGCAGTTATTCACAGAATTCTAAGAACTCACATATCCTCCTGGTTTGGAGGCACATTTTACAGAACAATGTTTCCCTGGGTTGATGGTCTGAGACTTGGTGTCAGAGTGACATCAAGTACAGAGGACAGGGCACACAGAGAAGGGAAAGAGATGTGGCTGTCAGCCAGACCAGGCCTCTCCACTCCTACCCCCAGCAAGGGGGAACAAAGTGCAACCAGATGAACACTCCGGGAGTCTCTCTTCTTTCCTTTCTGACTTGGCCCACAAAGCCCCCTCAGGAAACCCTGTGAGGTCAGTGTGATGATGGGTCCTAGTTTACGGAGGAAGAGACTCAGGTTCACTGAGGTAAAGAACATTATTTAGGATCACACAGTTCATAGATAGTGACACCCTGATTTAACCAAGACCTCTCTGCCTTCAGAAGCCATGCCCTTAACATAGTTGTGAAGCTCTGGATAACTACTGGTTATTATCAGTAAAGTTTTATTGGTACACAGTCACAAATATATATATATATGTATATATATATATATATATTATAATACACACCCCAGCGGCCGAGGACACCAGTGACATATATATATATTTATATATATATATGTATATATCCTAAAGCTGCATTCCCATGGCAACAGCAGAGTGGAACAGTTACAACAAACATCATGGGATACACAAGCCTAAAATGTTTACTATTTGATCCTTTATAGACAAAATGTGCAGCCTTGCTTTTCACCATGGCATTGTTCAATTGGCCAAAGAGCCAAGGGCCCCAGCTGAGGTGACTGAGGTGAAAGAGAGGGTTAGATGAGCAAGGGGACACAATCAGGGCCCTACACACATGCAAGGAATGCCCTCTACCACTGCACCAGGTCTCCTCCAAGAACAAATCTATTTACTTAGTTTTAAGTACTCTAGAAGCTGTCCAAGGCAATGTTGGGGAGGGTTATGCAGTACCAAGGATCAGAAACTTTGTACCTCAGGGCAAGTGGTTTACCCCAGGATCCCTACCCACTATTCTGACTCTAGAGTTTAGATTCTGCCCTTCCTATTGGCTCAAGAATTAATCAGTGTCTTGGTTTTCTTATCCAAAAATGTGGGAGTGCAGCAGTCCATCCCCTCCCAAACTTCTCCTGCTATGAAAATCAGAGACCCATTAGAGCAAAAAGGTTCAAGACAAGTCCTGGTACAGCATTGACACTCAATGCAACTCACTTCCTTCTTCCTTTCAACCTCTCACCAATACTGTTTCATCATTTCATGTCTCCCTGGCCAACAGATGGTACCAGCTACAGCTGACTGTATAGTGAATGAGCCCAGTAGAGAAGTAGGCAGAGAACTATGTCCTCTGGATAAATATAAAAGCAAAAGGCAGTGTACACACGAGGAACATCTGACACAGCCACTGTGCCTCAACGGCCACCATTTCAGTAGTGATCACAGCTGTCTGGCTGTTGGCTTGTGCAGAGGGGATGGTGGCTGCTATTAAGTGAACGTTTTCAACTGATTTGAGTCTGTCTGTTGCATGTCAGGGCCCGACCATACCAACTGTGGTGGTTATAGGGCAGAGTTCTGCCGTGGGCCTGTCTGGGTTTGCATCCCTTGATTTTTTTTTTCTGAGAGGCAAATGAAATTGGCTGCCATAGTATTTGCCTGACAAGGAAGGAATGAGAAGCCACATGTCAAATGTGGAGCTCACTGCCTGGCAGCAGGAGAGTGGCAAAGCAATGCAATAGTTGTCTCAGGTCCTAGCCTCTCCTGAGAAGGCAGGGGTCCGCGGCATGCTCGGGAGAGCTTGGGAGAAGGCATTTGTGTTCAGACCAGAGCAGCTTGTGGTGACTCAGCAGAGCTCTGACATCCTTGTGGATCTTTCTCCTTCCTCACAGCCCCACTGATGCTGGAGCTAATCGCATTATCAAGATTAGCTCCGATAGTCACAGAGCTGCTGCCCTGGGACTTGGGTTTAATTCCCTTTAATAACAGGTTCTTAAACACATTTGAAAACAAAATTATGACGCCCTTTCATCCCTTCGGTTGGGAGGAAAATGTTCCTAACGTACAGTAATGCATTGGGGTTTATGCTGTCTATTGTTTCATTATTTACATTTTTTAAAGAAAAATAATAGATTGTTTTGCAGATTGTTGGGGGCTGAGGTTCTGCTTTTTTTCCCTCTTTTTTTGCCATTTCAAAATTAATTCCCAGATAACAAAGGAAACAGCTCATCTTTCCAGAGGCCAGGACCTGCCTTACTTGAAAGTTGGTTTGTTGAAGGGTCAGTGGGGACCATGGTTTCTAAAAGCATCAAAGTCTCTTTAAGATGATATAGCCAAATACAGGCATAAGCTCGGCATGTTTCTTTCATCCTGTATCTACAGAAAGCATAAAATTTTACTTCCTCAGTTTAGGCCAGATAGAGTGGTAGTTGACTTTCTAGAAGTTTCCATTGGTTATAAAGATATAACATAGAGTACTGTCTTTGTAGACACAAATAGGAAAGAAACTCACTGGAGTTTCTCACTTTACAGGAATGTGGAGAGGTGAGTAATTTACTCCTTATCTTCTAATACCGTCTTCCAAATTGCCCTCCTCACCCCCTATCCATAATGCTCTAGATGTCACCAAGGTAAGATGATGACTCTCCTCCTTGGTGGGCAGGTTATTGAGAACCACCTCTAACCCAACAGGGGAAAACATTCCTTTGGTTAGCTAGATCCTGCCTTGTCCTGGCAGCACCTAACATGTAAATGTCATTACAGTGGCTGCAAGAGTGAATAAATGTCGAAAGGGCTGATACCAACCTAGAACTGAGCATTAAATACAGGCAAAAAAAATGCACATGATGGCTTCCAAATGTATGTAGTGCAACCCACAATGTGTAGGAGAAGGAAGGGAGAGAGAGGGAGAGAGAAAAGAGATAAAGAACCTGCCATTTAGGCAGGCTATGGGAGGGGGAGGGAATTGGGGACATTGGTGGTGGGAAATGGGCACTGGTGGAGGGCAGGTGCTGGAACACTATGTGACCGAAACCTCCAAACATGAACAACGTTGTAATTGTATATCTCACGGTGGTATAATAAAATATTTAATTTAAAAAAAAGAGAAGTTTCTAGATTCCTGTGTAAATCACATTCCTGGATTTTTCCTGGGTTGCCTGGAAGGCTACCTGGATCAGCATGGCCTGGATACATAGGGGTGGCAATGGGACACGGGGATCAATAGAACATGGGGTGAAAAGAAGGCATGTGCAGCTATGAAGGAAAGCCTCAACAGTGGACAAGGACTGACACGACTCGTGTTGTAAGCACCTTCCTATTGCAGACGCTCAAAACCTGGTTCAAGAGATAGCTTGTGGTCAAAGTGCCTGATCTTATGTGCAAAATATCATTCCGCCAGTAGTTTTTTCAGTATTTTTAGCATTTTTCTGTCAGTATATTAAGCTTGCATTTCATTCTCAAGACACTTTGCCATGGAAAGGGATGAGAAATACTGACAGTTGGCATTTATCAAGGGCTTTTAGGCATCCAGGCTCCAGGCATGGGGCTTGATCCATGCTGACTCACTAACTCTCCCCTTCCACATTGGGTAAAGTTATCATTTCCTTTCTCATGGATGGAGGCTCAGCGCCAGCTAAGGGGAAAAGTTCAGTATGTTTACTGGGTGTTCTTCTGTCTGGAACCGCTTACCCATGATCTTGGGGCGTCAGAGATGGTCCTCTGAGTATAGAAATTGTAAGAACCCACTGAGCCTTGCTCCGAGAGAAGCGGGAGCTCCCTACTCTGATCTCTGGATTTGAGGTGCCCCGTGCCCTGACTCCAGGTAGCTGTGTCTGAATCTTTCCTTGCAGCCTTGCACCATGCTTTTGCACTGCCTTGGTGGCTGATAAAGGGACAGACAGCAACACGGCGGTGCCAATAGTCACTCTGGACACAGGCCTCTAGTGGCCATAGCCAAGTGGGAGACATCACAGACTCAGCAAACACAGCGCCTCAGACCTGCCCTGGGCCTTATAAAATTTCATGTTTAGTTATTTGCCTGTTGGGGGAAGTCTGGGGCCCCACTGGTGATTCTTGGCTTGCTGAACTGGTGGTTCAAAGCAAAGGTCTGAGGATGTGGTACTTTTGGGGGCCCTGCCCAGGATTGGCTGAGAGACTGAGCTAAACTCTGATTTGCAGGCCAGACACTTTGTAAGTGTTCTAGAAAATTTTGGTTGTTAAAACTGGGTGAGGGGTGTGTGCCGGGCATCAGAGAGGTCAGAGGCCAGGGTTGCACTTAGCAAGTCATAGGACAACTCCCAGAGCAAAGAGTGATCCAGTTCCAAACAGGATCACACTGAGACTGGCAGAGCCTAGTTCTGGGCAAGTTTTTAGTCTAAATCAATATTTACTAATCATTTATTCCATTTCCCATGCCACCATGCAGTCCTAGATATTTTACACTGAACAGAAATGTAAGAGCCTTTCCTTTTTCTCAACCAGTTTTGTATCAGAACCACCAAAATGGCACAGCATCCTTCCCCATCAGCAAGGAAGCAAATTGTCCTAATCTCTATCTGTCCCAGTAGCTAAGCCTGCTTACAATGAAGCATTATCCAAGCACTCGCTGGAGAAGGCATATCAGGCATCCGGTGATTTAAGCCACCTCTGCTAAGCTCCCACAAACAAAAACCTATAAAAAGGGATTCCACTAATTCACTCTAATGACCAGAACCCATCCAAATACGCTCCATTATCAAGGAGACAGAAAAATAATTTAAAAAACCCAAGGAGCTGGAAGGCATTTAAATTCACTTTATTGAACCAACAGAGCCCTTGCACAGCAAGCTACAATTTCACTTCGACTGTGAGTTCTTTGCCGTAGTCAATCAGTCTCTCATCACAGGTAAGGAAGCCAGAAAGAGCTGGCCACGAATCCTCACGAAGCCTTCCAGCCTTCCTCACTCTGCTTTATGGCTGTACAGGATCAGGTGGAAGAGGATAGTTGGAATTTTGGTTTCTATACTTGCAGCTGCAACTTTTGCAATTTGTCATAGATGCAAGTTATCTGACCAAATTGCCCCGGATCTGCTGGGATAGAAACTGTGTGCAGAGGCAGAAGTTTTGCTTATTCAGGAATTTTATTTTATTTTACTTTTATTTGGTTTTGGGGACCACATCCAGTAGTGTCAAGCTTACTCCTGGCTCTATGCTCAGGGATCACTCCTGGTAAGTCTCAGGGGATCATGTGTGGTGTCAAAGATAGTGCCCAGCCTGCTCTATTACCTCTCTGACCCCTTGTTTACTTTTGCTATGCTGGGGACCAAGCCAAGGCCTCACACAGACAAGGTGAGTGCTCTGGGGCTGAGCTCTTTGTGTGGTCAGCCCTCAAGCTCCAGGCTTAGCCTTGCTCAACAAAGCTCAAGGCTACCCCAAGAGTTCCTGCCAGTTCTATTGCGATTCCATCCAAGTCCTGATTAGGGAGGTGACCGTCTTGTCTCTGGGGACACACAGGCAGTGCCAGGACTCTGGAGTAGATGGACAAGTCATTTCTTCCTTTTCCAACAACAGGTGGTCAGGCCAGGCACAAGCAGGTGTGAGTAGTCACAAACCCAGGTCACTGCAAGTGCTTCTGTAAATATTAACTGAGAGAAAAACTGAACCTTGAAAACTTGAAAGTGAAACTGGGAGGGCCTCAGATGCAGTGGAAATATGTCTAATACATCAGTGCAGGGGAGAGCCTGGCCTGTCTGGGGTGGGGAGGCGTGGATTGGCTTCTCCTTGGTTCTTCCTTCTCCTTGGTTTCTTCTCTGTCAAGATTGGCTGATGTACTGAGTTAAATTGTGACTTGTAGGACAAGCATTTTGTGAGCCATGTCTAGATATGTTTTAGTTGTCACAGCTGGACAAGGGGTGTGTTCCACGCATCAGAGGCCAGGAATACACTCACCAGTCTACAATTCACAAGAAAACTCCCAGAGGAAAGAGTTATCCATTCCCAAACAGGATCACACTGAGGCTGGTACAACCTGGTTCTGGGCAAGTTTTAACTCCGAAGCAAGACGTACTGAGCCTCATTCTCCATCTCCCAGTAATGGGGTGTCTCACATATTCACTCATTTAATCCTGAGGACAGCAGTCTAAACTCCACGGAACGCAGCCCACATATATGGTTTTTGTCCTGAGAATTGAGTTATGTGTGGGGCTAAAGCAATAGTACAGTGAGGAAGGCACTTGCTTGTACCTGGGTTTAATCCCCATGTCATCCCCAATCACTGCCAGAAGCAAGCTGAGCACCACCGGTATGGTCCACAAACACACACACACACACACACACACATACACACATATACTTGAAAAAAAATCTCCTAATCCTACTGGATCTTTCTAGAAAACAATCTCTTATAGATCTTTGAATGGATTCCTTTATGAACCACCCTCTAATGGAGAAAGGATGGGGACACCCATGACCTCATCAGCAATTTCAGAATAATGACCTGCTTTGTGTCATTTTACTGCTTAGCTAGAAACCAGTGGTCTTCAACCACTGCTTCATGTACTGGTGCTGTTCCCAAAGTGGAGAAAGGTGGAAAACCATTGGTCTGTGTGGTCTTGGTTATAACTGTCAGTCCAAAGACCAGTGTGTAGAAAGGCTGAAGAACTTGCTGTAGGATCTGTCAGGTACCCAGGTCTGCACATCAGCAGAATGTCTTCATCTCAGCACTTATGTTCTTAGTTCTTTGCTGTGGGCAGAGCTGTTTACTCTCTATCTCTATCTCTCTCACTCTCTCTCTCTTTTTCTCCCTCTCATGTTTGTGACACCAGGAATGTCTCCAGACATTGATCCAAGGCACTATTTTTTTTACACTGAAAAATTACTAAGCTACTGTATGGCCTGATACATAGCAACTAAATATTTTTCGACTGAATGGATAGATAGAAGGAAGAAAAGGAATGCATGGATAGACCAGTGGAAGAATGGAAAAGCGGGTGGATAGATGAACAAATACATGGATATGTGTGTATATATTCTGTCTATATATTTGCACATACACAGAGTCTGTCTTCTACTCTATTGATTTTGCTTTGGATTTGTTATTTCTGAAACTCACCCTGATTGTGATTTTTCCCTTTTTTTCCTTTTTTTCTTTGTTCTCTGACCCTGATTGTGATGTCATGATCTATCCTATATAGTCCTTTTTTTCAGCATCAAAAATAGCTTGCTCTATAGGAATTAATTTAAAGTGACAAAAGCAAAATTTGAACCTCTACATGGTATTGAATAACTTTTCTCATGGTGGGAATATTTTTATCTCTAAGGCAGCTAGTATGTGCACCAGTATCACAGACTGCCACCCCCTTCCATGATGTAAGGGATGAAAAGCAAGTGTTGGGGGCTCCAATCAGTCACAGAGGCCATTTAATCAGGCTGCTGAAGACACATGTTCCTCAAACATCAGTAGCATCTTTCCAAACGTTAGAGTTCAAATTATTGAATTTAGATCCTGCAAGGATTCTCTTGGATGGAGGCAGAAGGTAGCTTTCAATTAGAGTTTTGATAAAATAAACCCAATCAAATAAGGTTCTTCTCAATGATGTCACAGAATCATGCTATATAGACGGAATTGAAAGTTTGCCAGGTGGTTCCTGTTTGTTTGTGGAAACACTCCAAATCCAGGGCTGGGTGAGCTGGGGATGACTTCTGGGGTGAGCCATATATGACCCTCCGAATGATTGGGGACAAATGGCTTGTGGAGGTGGTTGATTACTTGGTGCACTGCCCATCCATCCACTGTTATGTAAGCTGAACTCTCTAAGTCAGGACCAGCAAAGGAGAGGGAGCCTCATGTGCAAGAAGCACCATCCCACCAGAGCAAAAGAAGACTAAGCCTTCCCGCCCTCAAAGCAAGACTAAATGTGTTATTGCACTCTGCCACAGCCAGTGAACTCAGCGTTCTGTTTTCAGCAATAGTCTCTTTCTCAAGGCTCATAAAGTCAAACATGGCAAGTTGAAAATGAGATGAGGAATTACCAGGAAGTGCTTTAGCTCTAATTGTGAGCCTAATTTGGTCCTTTAAAGAACAAACGATTTTATCTTAATGATGCACTGGGACTTAAAATGTGTTGAGTGAGCTTTAGTGACTTTTTCAGAATGTGCAATTCTCACAGTGTTCGGAGCACATTGATCTCCCAAGGGGTCTTGGTGGGAGTGGAGGTGGGGGTTTCCTCTTTCTGCTCTTGCTTCATAAGTACAGGTTAGCATTTAGGGACTGAATGTCCAATTTCCCTTAGATCCTCTAAAGCATTTGCTTACAATCTGGAGTGCTACAGAGGAAGGAGATGGGGCCTTTGGTGTATTGAACTGGATACAAAAAGCCCTAACCTCACCAAGCTCTTCTTTCAAAGGGCTGATACCTGACACATAACTTGAGCTTACTTTTCTAGCATGTGATGGTGCTGCTCATTAATAAAATTAACTTAAAATATCACCAAACTCACACTCTCTATTAGTTGTGATTTTAATCATTCAAAAGTTGTTACAAATGAATTAATGATAAAAGACAAATGGCACTTTGATAATGAGAGTTCTTTTTCTTAAAACTTTATTTAAACATCATAGTTTACAGAGTTGTTCATAAAACAGCTGTTATTGGCTTTGCTATTCCAATGCCAGTCCCACCGCCTGAGTGATAATGAGAGAGGTTCTTATGAACACTCTTAGAAAGTACTTCGATTGATTCTTGGTTGTATAAGAATTCTTTAGTATCTTTTTGATGTGATGGTTTCCTGTAATTTTTGATATGTATTTAGTGTAGTGTTATATGACTGTGGAGACCCCATAAAGTCTGTTACCTTATTCTGTTATACACATATACATAGATACACAGAATAATTTCTGTCAGTTGCTTGCTGTGTGACCCTGGGAAATTTACTAAACCTTTCTGGGCTTCTATTTCCCTGTCAGTGAAATGGAGCTTATGACAAGAGAACCTATTGGTCCTTATGAGACAATTCAGAATTAAATGGTGTAAAATTCAGACATCAATCTCTGTGCCTGGCACTGAGTGGGTTTTTCAGCATATGTCATCTCCCTCAAGTTTATTTTTCTTGGTGCGTATGTTCCACCCACTCACACTCCATTACAATGTGCAAACAAAAACCACTTCGACCCAAAACATTTTTTTTTTATTTTATGGGATCATAATGATAATTAGAATAGAATGATCTTGGCTGGGGATTCCTGGTATTTCTGTCCATTTCTGTGCATCATAGTTCATGCCATGTTGCCTTGCCTTTTTTTCCCCCCAGCTAAAAACCACCCAGTGAGAGACACTCCTAATTAACAAGCTTCATTGATTGACTTTAAGAAAGACCTTTAAAGTGCAAGCTGATTAGTGTTGTTTCTCTTATGGGCCAGCAAGCAAACCCTAAGACCAGTCTGGGATGAATGCATACATAAATATCTACCGTCACTATAATATATAAGATAGAGCCTGGCCTATGGCAATTGATCAGATAGATTCTGGGATATAATGCAAACCACCAATCACCTCTTATATATCAAGAACTCTAGAAAGCACTTCCTTGACTACAATCTCAGTTCTATTGGGTGCCTGCTGTATGACCTTGATCTCTGTGCTTCCATGCCTGTCCCGTTCTACCCTCCCAAAGTGCTGAGAAACATAGTCCTTCCTGATTCTTGAATGTGAGGAATTTTAGACTGGTTCTGATTTGGTATAAAGTAAGTGCCATATCAGTGATGTGAAGACAATGTTTTCTCAGAAAGGTGCTAATTAGGGACCATGGGGCTGGAGATTGGGCAGGGCACTTGCTTTGCCTGTGGCCTGCACAGGTTCTATCCCTTGAACCCCATATGATCTTGGAAGCTCTGCCAGGAATAATCCCTGAATACAGTCAGGAGTAAGCCCTGAGCACTGCTCCATGTGGCCCCAACCTAAAACAAAATAAACAACAATAAAACGCTGTGAGTTTGTCTGCTACCCAGCCATTGGAAGAGGTCTATTATTGTTGCTGTTGCTGTTTTTGGCCTATCGAATTCATCACAGGTAGCTTGCCAGGCTCTGCTGTGACTCTGGCTTCATTCCAGAGGGCCCAGTCTTTTTCTATGTCAACCATTAAACATCCAGGGCCCACTGGGCAGAGCCCTGGCTGTAAACAAGTCTCTCCTGTCTGCCACCTGCTGATGCAGCCGGGTACTACAGCCACACCTTCAACCTTGAGGGGCTGCGATTGGAAGATGATAAACCTTTTATTTGGCCAAAGAACTAGGGGACCTGGAGCACCAGCAGGGTAATCCTGCCCCAGGGTCCCTGAGCTTTGTTTGTTGAGTCCATCTCAGTGGTTGACAGTTGGGGGCACTTTGTTGTTTCAAGTGGTTTGGAAAACCATTCTGGAATTGCTGAGTGTGCAGACCCCGCTGCTGAGTGAACCCAAATATCTTTGTTGCCAGATTGCTTATATTAAAGGAAGGATCTTGTTGGTCTTTCCGTTGGGTAAAGCCCTTATCAGATGTGGATGAACTGTACATCTTTATCCTGGACTACAGAGTATGTGAACGAGGAAATTGAGCACTGCAGCGAAGGTGGTCTTGGGTGATGGGAGGCCTGTGGGTTTGCATTCCTTCTCATTACTTTTTACATAATTTTGCAATTGGCTGCGGGCTGTTTTGACCATTATTTTTTATGCAATAGGAAAAACTATGCCCTGGGGTATGATTATTAAAATATGTTACTCTTCTATATTTAAATAGTGAAATGGCTTTTTTGAGCTCTAAACGAGCCCAGGGAAACACCTATGGCTTAAGATGTAACTAAAATGTCAGTTTAACACTCCACCGCATGGAGCCAATAACTGCCATGGCCTCAGTTTTCCTTTGCCAGGTAAGAGGCAGGGAGGCAAAATGGTGTGAGTAAGTCAGAGAGATTATGGAGCAGGCGAGGACTGTGCTTGGCCATCTCTAAAGAAGCATAGAAGCAGAGGCTTCTTGGAGGTTCTGTCCTTAGGTGAATCCAACTTGAACCTCACCCATTCAGCTATGATACAGATAAGGGTGTCCCAGAGAAAGCAGGAGTCCCTGGGAGCGAAAACTACCAACTGGAGATTCTTCCGTTAAGAAATACTCATATTGGTCCTGAGGTTCTCAACCCAGGGCCACTGGGAACCCTTTCTCCCTCAGTGGACATCTATCAATGTCTCGAGACCAGTTTTGGTTGTCATAACTGGGGATGGATGGCACCACCCACAATTAGTACATGGAGACTCGGAACTTCCTTCAATGCCCAGATCTGCTCATCGGGCTGAGTTATCCAGCCCCAAATGACAATAGCACAGGGATACTGCAACCCTGTGCAACCTAAGAGAGGAAAGGGGGTTAAGAAAAGCCTGGGTTTGGGATGGTTACAGAAGGCCTCCTCACCCCATCTCTGCGCCTCTTCTCTATAACAGTAATACAACTTTTCATGGGGAAGCTGTCTAGGGGGAATACCCAGCTGTACTCAGGGCTTGCTCCTTGTTCTGTGCTCAGTGATCACTCCTGAAAGTGCTTGCAGGGACCATATGTGCTGCTGGGGATTGAACCAGGTCCAGGCATGTGCAAGGCAAGTGCCCTACCTGGTGCACAAGCCCTCCAACTCCTTCAAGCAATAAAGTTTTTTTTTTGGGGGTATGACAGAGGGTTGGGTCATACCTGACAATGCTCAGGGGTTACTTCTGACTCTGTAATCAGGAAAGACTCTTGGCTGGTCGGGGACCAATTGGCTGCCAGAGAATTAAACCTCGGTCAGCTGTGTGCAAGGCAAATGCCCTACTCATTGTATTCACTCTGGCCCCACATAATTCAACTTTTATAATAAAAGGGATTTTGGGGGTTTACAGTTCTACTAATTTTAACACATGCATAGGTTAGCATAATGGGTAACATAATCAGGACACAGAAGAGTTCTATCATCCAAAAAGACCTTGTTCCATCATCGTCCCACACCTCACAGGGAAGCTGCTCCTCTCATGCCATACCCCATGACTCGGCAATTTCTGTCAGTGATTCGCTCCTCTTGCTGCTAAATGGTTTTCCATCACAGGGATGCACTACAGTTTGCCCTTTTTATCTGCTAAGGGCAGGAGGTTGCTTCTAGTTTGGAGCTATTATGAATAGAGCTGCCATAAAATTTCAGGTACTTTTTCATGTGAAGAGAAGTATGTATTGCGGAAGGTAAATACCCAGAAGCAAGACTGTTGCTAGATGGTTGATGTATGTTTAATTTCATAAGAAGCTGCGCAGCTGTTTTCTAGAGTGGCAGTATCATCTCCCATTCCCACTCTTCTCCTCAGAACCAGGAACACACAGAATCCCTTATTTTGTAATTTGAGCCATTCTGGTAGGGGTGGTGGCGCCATAATTTAGTTTTAGTTTGCATTCAAATCAGCTGGTGGTGCCGGGTGCCTTTTCTTGTGCTTATTTGCCATCTGTACCTCCTTTTTGGGTAAAATATCTGTTCAAGTCTTTTATCCTGTTTGTTTTGGGGCCACACCCCCTTTAAAGAATGGATTGCTTTTTATCTTAGTGTTGGGTCTGGAGACTACATTACAGATTGGATTTTTTGGTCAGAATGTGACATGCAATCATTTACTCCCTTGTTGTAGCTTCTTGATTGGTTCTCTTAACAGTGTATCTCAAAGAAGGAAAATGTTTAACATGTTGCTGGCATGTACCACTAGTGGCTCATACTTGAATGTGGTTTCATTAACACACATTGCAGGGCTGGTATCAATGTGTTCATTCTGAAAAGCTGAGTTGCTATATTTTGTCTTTTATGAATTCTATTTTGGGGTTCATCCAAATGTTACAGAAATTTATTTTTTGTGGGAGAGGGCAGTGTTATGGATCGAATTCAGGGCTTTATACATGCAAGGCACATAGAAGCTTTCCATCAAAGGTCCAGCCCCAGCTTGGAAATGTAACCAAACTTCCAAGTGACTCAGGACCACACCCAGCTCCTCTTGAAGTTAAGCCTGCTCATGGGACCAAGTTCTGGTTAGCAGAATGAGAACAGGCCATTATCCTCCAGAAACCCTTCTGAAATACTCTGGCTGCCATGCTCCTCTTCTGGTTTCTGAGAGTGAGCTCTGACAGGGAGTGTGTCACTCTCTAACCATTGGCTGGAGTCAGAGACTGTCCTGGTGCCAGACATCGTTCTGGAGCCCTGGCTCAGCACAGGTGCCAGCAGGGAAGGAGAGAGGCATCTCAGAGGCCTTTAAAGGAATGAGGACACTTTGGTCTAGCTGCCTCCCCAGGCAAGAGAATGAGGCTAATGCTTCCGCACCTGACTCAGTCTCAGAGCACATCCCAGTGGGTCCCAGTCAGAGGAAGGCTGGCGAACACAAATTAGGCAGCTCATTAGACCATAATTTTATTAAACAGCATTTAATATAGTGAATACTTTTGAGCTTTATTATCTAAAATATAAAGGGTGTTTTAAAACTCAGTAGAGCAGCGAACTGGGTTTCCAGCACTGAGTTGCTTCAGACCCAACCAAAGGAGGCGTTTTCCAACAACCTTTTGTGTCCTTCCAGATTCCATGCTGTGCATAGTCTTCCCTCTGTGTCTGGACCTGGGGTGCTTAGCAACCACACAAGATGGAAAGAACTCCCTGAACCCTGAAATTTATCACCCCCACACACCCTCACACACTACATACACTACATATAACACACACATATGCCATACACACATATATACATACACCCCACACCACACAAACACACTATACATACCACACACGTACCATAAACACACACACCACACTCGCACAACACATATCACACATGCCACATATAGACCCCCACACTCATACCACACATACACACATTATACACACCATATACACACACTCATACCATATTTATACATGCCACACACCTATTACACGTACATCCAACATGTAAACATACACAAAATACATAGTTATGCAACACACATACACACATCACACATATCACATTCCCTACATAAAAGCATATATACCAACACATACACACGTTACACTCTCCCACATCCATACTCCATATACATACATCCCACACACCACACACATATATCACACACACTACATAAACACCCTACACTCACACTACATATGCCACACATATACCCACGTACTCAAACCATACATACACACACCACACATATCATACATCACATACACACCCCTACACTTACACAAACACCATGCGTACACCCCACCTATACACACTACACACACACCACACATGTACCATGCACTTGTACATACCACTCATTTCACACACACCCATACTCACACCACACATACACAGATCATACATACCACACAGACACATACATCCACTCACACCATACATGCACATACTAAACACACATACCACACACACATACTCACCACCCTCTCTTCATCTACACTGGGATGACAAAGTGGGGAGCAGAGAATTAACCACAAGCTCCTGGAGCCCCAGACATTCTGTCAGGCTGGCGGACAGAGTTGGGCAGCCGAAAGAGGAGTCTCTGGGAATATGAATGTTACCTCGCCTCCCTGCATGATCCATGGAAAACTCAAAGAAGAAAGGTCTGAGCATCCAGTGATTGCACAGACTGGCCACCTCAGTCCTCAGCAGACCTGTCTCCTCAGAGTCCTACACAGACCTAACGGGATACAATTCAGGGCTGTAAAGTGTCCCTGAAATGTACCGACAGCTGCGGAGGGCAGAGATCAGGGTACTGGGAGGGGAGAGAGCTCCCAGCCTCACGCTTGGGCCATCTAAATCGTGCTTGCCCCAAATGGCCTCTACTCCTCTGAGCATTCATGCCATCCTGAACAGACCCGTAGTCATGGTCCTCAATGTCCCCTGCTGGGACAATTTCCAGTCACTGTGCTCCATGGGGGACATTTGACCACTGAAAGTGTTGATGTTGAACATTAATTTTAATGTTTCAGAAAGCCATTAAGCTGGTTTGTATTATGCATCACATTTTTATAGCAGGCCATTTCATTTCCAGCTTGGAAGGTGGCTGGAGGGATCTCAGTGGGGATATTTACTTGTTTCTTTGCCCTCCTTGGGGTTTAAGGAAGTCCAAATGCATGCCACCCTCCTCTCCCTTATTCTTCCTGCTGGGCCCACATGGGGATCAGACCTTTCACTGAGGGCCCCAGCTCTTGAGGTCCTGGGTTTGCTCTCTTGTCCACTCTTTTTTTTTTTAAATAGTTTTTATTATTTATTTATTTGTTTTAATTAATTTTTTGACAATTACAAAAATGTTCATGTTTGGGTTTAAAGCCATACAGTGTTCCAGCACCCATCCCTCCACCAGTGCCCACCTCCCACCACCCATGTACCCGATACCCTCCCCCACCCCTAGCCTGCCTCCATGGCAAGATCTCCATCTCTTTTCTCTCTTTCTCCTTATCTCTCTCTCTTACTTCCCTCTCACATGTTGTGGATTGTAATAGACTTTCTTTCTTTTTTTTTTTTCCTCATGGTATCATATATTATTTTTTTTTTTTATTTTTTTTTTTTTTTGTTTGTTTGTTTTTTGGGTCACACCCGGCGATGCTCAGGGGTTTCTCCTGGCTCTGCACTCAGGAATTACTCCTGGCGGTGCTCGGGGGACCATATGGGATGCCGGGATTGAACCCAGGCCGGCACAGGCCGCCGCGTGAAAGGCGAAAGCCCTACCTGCTGGGCTATCGCTCCGCCCCCATATTTTTTATTTTTTTTTTAATTTTTTTATTCTTTATTATACCACCGTGAGACATACAATTACAAAGGTGCAATTGGTTCTTGGTAATACAGTATTCCAGCACCCATCCCTCCACCAGTACCCCATTTCCACCACCAATGTACTCCACCCCCTCCCACTCACCCCCAGGCTGCCTTAATAGCAGGTAGCCCTGCTTCCTCTCTTTCTCTCTATCTCTGCATCTCTCTCCCTCTTCTTTTACACATTGTGGCTAGCCCTGCAGATATTTATTTATTTATTTATTTATTCCACCTTTTCTCCTTTTTTTTTTAATTGAAGGATGCTCATGTGGAGTCCTGGCTCCACAGGGTTCCAAGATGCACCCTCCACCCGAACCCATCTCCCATCACCAACGTCCTGTCTCCCTCCCCCTCCCGAATCCCAACCACCCGGCGGGCTCTATATGTCATCTCCTTCCTCTGTATATCTCCCTCTCAGCAAACCCTCCTGCTGTTCGCGGAATGCAGTGTACCAAAAACATCATTGTTTCACCACCCTAGTGGCCAGCGCTAAGCGGCCGCGCACCTGGACTCGAACCGGCTTTGAGGCAGCAAACTTAAAGCAAACTCAAAGCAGTGTGTTTCCAGAGTCAAATCGGCCTCAGGATGTGGCACAGCACTGGGTGATGCTGGGGTCCCATAGGAACAGCACCCAAGGGAAGTAGGCCTAGAAGTTGTAAGTTTAGATTTTTCACTTAGTAGATGGATTGTGGTTGCACATGACTGAGTGGGGTTGGGATCTTGCAGAGAATGAAGACAGGGGGGTCGGCAGGCTGGAGTGGGGGAGTTCGGCTGCTGGTGAGGGTGGAGATGACTGTGGTCTAAACTGGTCAAGTGCAGGGATCTGGGGTGATAGAGAGTAGGATAGCCCATGAGTTTGGTGCTAAAGGTCAAGTTCACTGGATGGAGGGGCTGCTTCTGGCTGCCTCTCTCCCCAGAAACACAATGTTACTCACTTCAATGTCTCTCAATAGGACCGTAGCATCTTAACACAACCTCAATTGTGCTCACAGATAAAGTGACTCTAATGATAAGTTTTTTGTTTGTTTTAGTGAAGTAGGACAGTTTCCACAATGAAATTTTCTTAGAAAGATGTGAAAGGGAAAGAAAGAGATATATGTGTTCAAGAGAGAATATGAGCTTATGCAGAGTGGAAAATGAACACAGAGAAAGAGAGAGAGAGAGAGAGAGAGAGTTCTGAGTTCAAGGGGCACACGGGTTTGAATGAGCCCACCTAATTAGAGTCTAATGAAAACCTCAAAACAGTTTTTTTCTCTTTCTTTTTCATTCAGCCTGAGCATCTGTGCAGATGGGATTGGAGACAGTCAAGTCAGACAGCCACAGAATGGTCCCCTAAATCTACCAGCTGGGTACCCCAAAGGGAAGATTATAGGCACATAGTGACACAGACACAAAGCACAAGTGAGAGAGGACAGACCACAGGGCAGACTCATGGCTTGGCAAGCCTAGAGCCAGCGAGATCTAAAGGGGCCGGAACACATCCTTCCTCAGGGCTCTTCGAAGAACTTAGCCTGGGTGACACCTGAGTGTGTGTCAAAGCCTCCCTACTCTAAGAGGATAAATCCTTTAAGTCACCTGGTTTGTAGCATTCTGTGATAGCCATTCTTAGAAATCAATACATATGCATGCCCGTGTGTGCATGCTTAACACATATCAGTACACCACCCACTCACATACATGCAATATACATATTCATACATAATAGTCGTGATGTTTGTTCGTTTGGGACTCTCCCAAGTAGTGCTTAGGAGACCCTACCTGAGATTTGTGGCAAACCAGACTAGCAGTACAATATGAGGGTCTAGGAATGAGACCTATCAGGATCCTGCCGGGTCCTGAAGTGCTGGGATTGCTGGGGCCACCTTAGAGGTGCTCAAGAACCTCCAGAATTCTACCCAGTGGTTCTCAGGAGGCCATACAGTGCCGGGGACAAAAATTAAGGTTGGACACGTGCCAACCATACACCTTCAGCCCTGTGCCATCTTTCCTCCATAACTGTGCTTCTCAAATGTTGCTCCCTACATCCACCCAAGGAACCTAAGAAGAAAAAAGGAGTGAGATGGATCCGTGGCCTGGTTCGGCAAGATGAACTGAACTAGAACTGTGAGGTGAGGACGGGGAGCCTGCTGGGGAAGTTCCATGACTCTAAGCAGAGCCAATGGAACTTTGAACTTGCATGGACGTTTGCTCAGTGCCTAGAACATGCCAGTACTTAGAAAACAGAGTGCACTCCTCAGAGTCATCTGTAAAGACCTTGTGATTCCACATGTCCCCTCTGCCACTTCTCATGACATCTCCCCCTATCCCCCGGGCGCCTCTGGTCTCTTTGTATGGAACACTTTCCTCAGCACCTCTGGTCTCTTTGTATGGAACACTTTCCAAGCACACCTAGGAGAGAAGGGAAAAGTGAACAGACACACACATAACACACTGACACACACACTCACATACTTGCACATGCATACACACAAGCAGGTCCACACTTGCATGCACACAAACATTTGTACATGTAACACATATACATATACACCACTTCACAGAGGGTGACACAGAGGTGCACACACATTTGCACACACCCCTTCACAGAGTAGGAAACAGTGGCATGCACACATGTATACACACCTGCCAACCAACGATGCAGAAGGCAAGAAGGGGGCATTCGGTGGGGCCTGTGAGACATGGTTGTTAAATTCCTTGGCACTAAGGTGCCATAGGCCTCCCTTAAAATCACAGCTCTCAAAGTTCTATCCTCCTGTCAAGTGTCTAGACATGGGGTCGGACTTCCCGTCCACACACACTAGCTTGTATGAGGGGTCGAGGGTGGTTTAATTTCGGTTATTTCCTCTATATTTCCTCCAGTCTTATCTCTGCCTTCCAAGGGGGCCATCAACTGCATCCACCCTATGTTCAGTTGTTTAGATTCTCCTCATGCAAGAGGAGCAGCAAAGCATGGCCTCGGGCTTACTGGGGAATGCGCCTGCCCCTTCCCATTTGGGGAGAGTGGAGCTCTTTCCTACAAGGGCCAAGAGTTACTTCTGATAGCAGGCTGGGCTTTCCAGCTCAGAATTAACTTTTTCTCCCTTTCTCCTGCGTCAGTCTCCTCTGCTGGTGGAAGGCAGGAGGAGAGAAGATCCTGTCTGGGGGACGATGAGAGGGACGGAATCTTCCCCCAACCCCAGCCCTGGAACTGTGTTCACAACATCTGGTGCAGAAGAGCTCACTGTTGTGGGCTGCTGTGATGACTCTCCTGATCACAGGGTTTTTAGGGACGGCAGAAAAGCAGAAATATCTGACAGACACAAATAGCCTCCCACCCAAAATGGCCCCAAACATCACAGAGCTGGCTTCTGCTGACCTCAAGTGCTTTTGATGGTTTACTTTGGCTATACCTGGAATGAACCCCAGGCCTCTCAGGGTCAGTGCTTGAACACTGACCTTTATACCCGGAATCCCCTTTATCCCCGGTTTTTGACTGTCAGTCAACATTGTCTCGACCATCTGAGTGACTCTCTATGCACACATGTAGAAAGGGTGACCTCTGAGTTTGATTTTGAACTCTTGACTTAGAGATTTATTTTTTGTTGGGGGATGGACCATAGACTTCAAAGGTCAGAGGGTATTCATGCTCTGTGCCCAGGAGTGACCACATGCAGAGCGAGAGACTGTGAATCAGGGTCAGCAGGATGCAAGGCAAGCACCTACCTCCTGTACTGTCTCTTAAACCCCCATACCTCCAAATTTTAAAGATGAATGGTAATTTCCATTCACCTACTAGTTCTACTCCCTCATTGGACAGGTGAGAAATGTGACTCGCCCAGAGGCCCCTAAATTAGAAAGCATTTGAAAGGGGATAAGAGTCTTGGCATTCTGGTCACCAGACCTGGACCCACAGACACCGTCCCTCCACTTCCTCTGTCTCTCTTAGTTGGCAACCTTTCACTGAGGTTGGTTTTGTAGGGTAGGGAAGATAGCACATCTTCACTCTATACTGAACAACAGTGACTTTCCAAATACCAGGAGACTCATAATTACCAAGGATCAGGGTGTGGAGGACCAATATGTCACCGATAACATTAGGCAATACAGGGTTTCTCAGTCCTCTCATTTGACCTATAAGGTCAGGCAGCTTTCTGCAGAGTCAGGTTTTAGTAGCATCCCTGGCATCATCCACTAGCACCTCACTCCTTGGCATCTTCACTGGGTGGTTTCATTTAAAAAAAATCTGCCATTTTATCCAAATGTCCCAAAGCATTGTTGATATCAAAGTTTCTCATCAACTGCAACACAACCACGCAGTCCTGAGGCAGGTGCCTGCCTGCCTCTCTCCAACAACCATGCTTGCAAAGCATGTTTGGGGTCATGGAAAAGAAAACTTGCAATAACACATGTCTATAGAGCATCTCCATTAGGGTCTACCGCCTTGACCCTGCAGTATGGCTTTGTACACATCCCCACTCTTTCTGTCTAAGATGACTGTCTGGATGACTCCTCAGTAATCTGTAAAAATACCCTGCCATAGGCTGGTGGGTGCTTAATGGCTGATGGACTCTCATTGCACCAAACAATACCTCCTCTGCCCCAAGGACAGTAGAAACAAGGAGAGTTTGGAATTTGGAGGTCAGGCTAAAGAACTTCTCTTTGAACAAGGCAAGGGTTGGATTAGAGCTGAACTTGGGTTTGGCAAGATGAACATTTGGGTCCAGGGAGGTCTTTGTGATGCGGGAGGAGGTGTCTAGGGTGTAAGGTTGCTTTCTCGACCTCTTCTTCCTAGATGCTACCAGTAACCTGCTCAACTCCCAATGTGACCTCAACAATGACAAATACCCTCTGGCGGGTGAAGTATCACTGGATTTCAGGACGGAAGAAAGCATGAAATCAGCCTTAAGATTCCTGAAATTCATATGGAATAATAAACCCCCATGGATAGCTAAAGCAATCCTTGGGAAAAAGAAGATGGGAAGCATCAGCTTTCCCAACTTCAAACTGTACTACAAAGCAGTAGTAATTAAAATAGCATAGTATTGGAATAAAAACAGACATGTGGACCTATGGAATAGAGTTTAGTATCCTGACACCCACCCTCAAACACATAATCATTTAATCTTCGACAAAGGAGCAAGAAGTGCAAAATGGAATAAGTAAAGCCTCTTCAACAAGTGGTGCTGGGAAAACTGGGCAGCTACATGTAAAAAATGAATTTAGAGCTCTGTCTATTACCATGCACAAAAATCAGATCAAAATGGATTAAAGATCTCAATATCAGACCTGAATCCATAAAGTACATCAAAGAAAATAAACGAAAAACCCTCCACGACATTGAAACTAAAGACATCTTCAAAGATGAAACACCACTAACAAAACAACTAGAGAAAGAATAAACATATGGGACTGCATGAAACTAAGAAGTTTCATGCACCTCAAAAGAAACAACAACCAAAAACAGTCCACAGAATGGGAAAGAATATTCACCCAATATCCATCTGGTAAGGGGTTAATATCCAGGATATATCAGGCACTGGTAGAACTTTACAAGAAGAAAACAGTCAACCCCATCAAAAAATGGGGAGAAGAAATGAACTTCGACAAGGAAGAAATTCAATTGGCCAAAAGACATATGAAAAAATGTTCATCAACACTAATAATCAGAGAGATGCAAATCAAAACTACAATGAGATATCATCTCACACCACAGAGACTGGCAGATATCCAGAAGAGCAAGAACAAGAAGTGCTGGCCTGGATGTGGGGAAAAGGGGACTCTCATCCACTGTTGGTGGTAATGTTGACTAATAAAGCCTTTCTAGAAAACTATATGGACATTCCTCCAAAGACTAGAAATTGAACTCGCATTTGACCCAGCCATACCACTCCTGGGAATATATCCTGGGAAGCCAAAAACGCATATTGGAAACACCATCCCCACGTTTATGTTCATAGCAGCACTATTCACAATAGCCAGAAGCTGGAAACAACCAGAGTGCCTGAGAATTGATGACTGGATAAAGAAACTTTGGTACATATACACAATGGAATACTAAGCAGCCATTAGGAAGAAAGAAGTTATGAAATTTGCCTATAAATGGATGGAGGATCATCATCTGGCTAATTTTGAGTGAAATTAGCCAGAAGGAAAAAAGACATATATAGAATGACTATATTTATTTGCATGACATAAATATATAGATACATATATATGTATAGACAGACAGACAGACAGACAGACAGACAGACAGACAGACAGACAGACAGACAGACAGACAGACAGACAGACAGATAGATAGATAGATAGATAGATAGATAGATAGACAGATATAAGGATATCAATATCCAAGGTCAGACAAAACATGGATCAGGAGGTCTTTTCAAAAGTGGAATCTACCACAAGCATCTGGGAGTCGGAGGTTGGGTAGAACAGAGAAGGGAACAGTGTGATAGCATTTGTTGTAAGTGATAATATCAGCCTAGAACTGAGTATTGAATACAGGCAAAACGATACACATGATAACCTCTAAATGTATGTATTGCTATCCACAGTGTGTAAGAGAAGGAAGAGATAAAGAGAGAGAAGAGAGAAAGAGAGAGAGAAAGAGAAAGAGAAGAGATAAAGGACTCTCCATAGAGGCAGGCTAGGGGAGAGGGGAGGGAATCGGGGACATTGGTGGTAGGAAATGGGCACTGGTAGAGGAATTGGTGCTGAAACAATTTATGACCAAAACCCGAACATGAAGATCTTTGTAATTGTATATCTCACAGTAGTATAATAAAATATTTTAAAAAATAAAATAAAATAAGCTGGGAGAAAGGAAAAAGGCCTTTTGCCATTTTGGCTTCCCTTGGCTTTCTGCCTCTCCTCTCTGTTGGGTGTCAACACATGGTGGCAGCCATCTTGGCCTACATGTGGTTGGGGTCCAGCTGGGAACACACAAAGTCTGGGGTTTTACCTGTTCTTGGACTGAATATCAGAACTTGTGATAGTAAAGTCTTTTAAAACTGAAAAAAAAAAACATGTTTTTGGGAGGCTTGAGGAGAGCTGTCCCAATGCAAACAGTCAAAGTAGCAGCAGCGGTAGTAAGAACAGCAGACTGCAAGTCCCAGCAGCAGAATCAGTCCCTGACTTCGTGCTGTCAACTTGACTCAGGTTGCTAGTTCTCCATAGGTACTGGTGAGTCTCAGTCAGAGCAGTAAGGGACTGGCCCAAGTCCTTCCACCGGAGCACTGCAAAGGGGATTTCCAGATTTCAGAGCTGTGCATTATATCCTTCCACCCCATCAACATAAAAAGCCAGTGTCCAGTGAAAACAAAGCCATATCAACACCAACAAGTTGACACTCAGCATCTGACCTTCTTTCATCCCCTGAAGAATGATGGCACAGGGGCTTTTTCTATATCTTCTACCTCGGATGAGGCTGGGGAACTTGTCTAAGTCTGCCTAACTACGGCCACACCAAGCCTTGTTCTACTTTAAACAGTTGGACTCCAAAGCCCAATTTCTGAACTCTTACCTTCTGAACTTGGATTTGCATGCACACAACGAGCAAGGGGGAACTTCCAAACTTACCCATTCCTTGAATACATTCCTTCTGTGAGGGGGAGCTGACCCAGGAGAAGAAAAATGAGCTGGAAGTCTCCTGTGCATTCCTGCCCTGGGAAACTTCTTCTCTTGACAGCACTCTGTGACCTCAGGGAGCCCTCTCCTAAGCCTGCAGCTAGCTGGCCAGAGAGCCCAGGACTGGCCTGCCTACTATCCCTGTGAAAAGGCAGCTCCATTAACAAAGCCAGCCTGTCTTGGGCTACGTAAACAGGATGTAACTGAAAGCTGGGTTAAGGAAGCTGAGCTGTCTGGACCCACTGCCCCAAACACCGTCAAGGGCTCCCCCACCCGCTGCTGAGGAGAATGTGTTCCTCTTCTCTAACCTCCTATTGTTACACCATCAAATGACCAGAGATTGAATCCACACTATGCCGCATCGCATCGACCATTGCCACCTAAATATTTAACCTCCTAACACAGAATCCATTTTCTGAAGACAGGTTCTCATGTAGGGTTATGAAATAGAAATGTTTAAGACAAAAGAGAGCAAAAGTCTTAGTGATAGCTCATATTTTATCAGCCAGGCTGGATAAAGCATGGGGGTGTGGAGAGGTTGGAAACTGATGCATTCCACTGGGGAGATGGTTCATTCAGAAGAGTTTTGAGTATGGAGTAAGTGTGATATTTTGTACACTGGCTGTATTACAATAAATGGCATCCATTGCCTTTCAGATACACACACATAACTCTCTGTGACATTAATAGGTGGCAGGCATGCAAAGAGTGGGAAAAGAATAGATCGCTCCCTGCAAACCCCCTTATTTAAACTGGTCTCATGGCCCATGCTGGTCAGACATTTCTACAGAGTGTCTAAGAAAGCATGGAGGCACGATGTCTCAGATGAGAACCAACAGCAAATCATCCATCAGATTCCAAGATAAGCCATCAGAGCATTTTTTTCTTTCTTTTCTGGCTTTTTTGTTTTTAAGGTGGCACAGCAGAAGTGGACTGGTTTCACACTCTGTCCAAGCAAGCTTTCTCTGTGCCAACACTAAAACAATCTCCTAACTAGCAGTGCTCAAAACACCATAGGAACCTAAGTATCTTCAGAATCATCAAAGAAAGAATGAGTTATATTCTTTGAGTTTGGGATTTGAGGGTCTGCATTATTCTAAGGTTTTATACAGACAACATCTACCTGGAGGAATGAGGAGGAGAAGAAATTTGGTTCTGGGGGACAGTTCAAAGGGCTCATCACATGCTTTGCATGTTGGAGGCCTGGGTTTGATCCTAGCACTGCATGGATTCCCTGAGCACTGCTGGAAGCAGCCTCCAAGCAATGAGGCCCCAAGCACTGAGCTGGCAGTAACTTTTTTTTTTTTAGTGATTAAACATGTATTTATTTTAGTTCAGTTAAAACATACATTGTTTCATTGAAACGGTGTAGCACTTTGCCAACAAATCATACTGAATTGTTTGCAGCACCCATCCCGCCACCAGTGCCCATCTCCCACCACCAACGTCCCGGTTCCCTCCCCCTCCCCAGCCCTGCTCCATGGCAGGTTCTTGATTTCTTTCCATTTCTCTCTCTTTCTCTTTTCCTTCCCTCCAGACTATGGATTACAGAACATACCTTAAAGGGTTGTCATGTGTATCTTTTTGCCTCTATTTAATGTTCAGTTCTAGGTTGGTATTAGTACCCTCAACAATTGTTAGCACACTGTTCCATTTCTGTCTTACCTAGCCTCTGAATCCCACACGTTTGTGATAATTTCCACCTTTGACAGGACCTCCTGATATATGTTTCACTTGATCTTGGATATTGGTATCATATTATGTACCTATATATTTATGTTATGCAGATAAATGCAGTCATTCTGTATCTGTCTCTCTCCTTCTGGCTAATTTCGCTCAACACAATCTTCTCCATGTCCATCCATTTGTAGGCAAATTTTATAACTTCATTTTTCCTAACAGCTGCATAGTATTCCATTGTGTAGATGTACCAAAGCTTTTTTATCCAGTCATCGATTTTCGGGCACTCTGGTTGCTTCCAGAATCTGGCTATTGTGAATAATGCTGCTATGAACATAAAAAGTAGGGATGGTGTTTCCGCTGCGTATTTTTTGGCTTCCCAGAGTAGATTCCCAGGAGTGGTATCGCTGGGTCAAATGGGAGTTCAATTTCTAGTCTTTGGAGGAAAGTCCATATTGTTTTCCAGAAAGGCTGTACCAGCCTGCATTCCCACCAACAATGGATGAGTGTCCCCCTTTCCCCACATCCACGCCAGCACTTGTTGTTCTTGTTCTTTTGAATATGTGCCAGTCTCTGTGGTGTAAAGTGGTATCTCATTGTTGTTTTGATTTGCATCTCTCTGATGATTAGTGATGATGAGCATTTTTTCATATGTTTTTTTTGCCATTCGAATTTCTTCCTTGCTGAAGTTTCTGTTCATTTCTTCTCCCCATTTTTTGATGGGGTTGTTTGTTTTCTTCTTGTAAAGTTCTAGCTGGCAGTAACTTTTGAGCACCACTGGATATAGTTCCCAAACTAGACAAAGAACAAATTTACCACCTTACTGTTCTGAAGACGAGAAGCTCAAAGATGGAGTTCTATAGCCACAATCAAGGTGTTTGCACGGTTACATTCCTATCAGGGGTTGTTAGGGGAGTCCACTTTTTGCCTCTTGCAGCTTCATTAGGTTCTGTCTGCCTTGGCCTAAGGTCCCCTTCTAGTCAAGACACCTCTGTGATCTCTGTCTTCATTCTCACCGCCTCCTTTCCTGCCTCTGAAGCCTCTAACCTTATTCCTTTAAAGATCCTGGTGATGACACTGGGCACCCAAGACCATCTGGGATGTGCCTCCCCCCCAACCTCCACCTCGTATTCTAAAGACCTTTTGCCACAGTGTTAGGAATAGAACACGAACATCTTTGTGGGGTCCTTATTCTTCCTGCTGTAGCCGTTCATCACTAGACAATCTGGCTGAAACTGCTTGTTGTCTTTCTCCCAATAGAAGGATACCATTATAAAGAGCGAGCATCCTGAGTGACACTTCCTGGACAGCCAGAGCATCCTGAGTGACGCTTCCTGGACAGCCAGAGCATCCTGAGTGACGTTTCCTGGACAGCCAGAGCATCCTGAGTGACACTTCCTGTACAGCCAGAGCATCCTGAGTGACGCTTCCTGTACAGCCAGAGCATCCTGAGTGACACTTCCTGTACAGCTAGCAGGAGACTTCTGGTTCAGTCACAGCCCATGCCAGACTTGGCTGGAAAGACAAGCCCTGATGGAAACAAACCAGGGACCTCCTGCCAGGGCTGACACTTGTTGTCTAGGCTGCTTTAGTTCTGTCCTGGCCGAGAGCAAGGACAAGTTCACTTGGATAGGAAGACAGTGTTACCTGCAACTTCAGTGAAGGATGGAGAAACAAGTAGGACTAGGAAGAGTGTATGATAGATGGGGAGAAAGCCCAAAATGGAGGATTCTCCTGAGGTAGAGGGGAGAGAGCTTGTTCAACTTTCTTAGAAAAAACTTGCAACTTCTTGGGGCCTCAGTAATAGTACAGAGGGTAAGGTGCTTCCCTAGTGCCCTGGATTCAATGCCTAGCCCCACAAATGTTCCCTTGATCACTTTCCAGAAGTGATCTCAGAGTGAAAAGTCAGGAGTAAACCCTGAGTACCACCAGGTGTGGCTTCAAAAGCAAAAAAAAAAAAAATATGTAAAGAACAAAAGAAAGTTTTGGGACTTCCACATAAATCTACAGTCTACTTACACATCTGGTTTTGATCCAGAGTGAGTTTAAGAGACTCACAGATATGGGGCAGAGCTGCTACTTGCTCTCCCTGTGCCCAGCCGCTCACAAGGCGCCCCAGGAGGGGATGGCAGGTTCTAGCCCTGGCCCGCCATCCCAGCAGAGCCTTGCAACAAGCCAGACGACCCCCCCACTCCATGAGGGCCTCCATTTTCCACATCTGGACTTCTCTCTCGTCAGAACTCCACCCAGCAGACCAGCCTATCAGCCCGGCTCATCAAGTTCCACCCTGCAGCAGTCTTTTTAAATCCGGCTCAGGTATGCCGGGCCAGAGACTCACAGACATGGGGCAGAGCTGCTACTTGCTCTCCCTGTGCCCAGCCACTCACGAGGCGCCCAGGAGGAATGGCGGGTTCTAGCCCTGGCCCGCCACCCCAGCAGAGCCTTGCAACAAGCCAGACGACCCCCCCACTCCATGAGGGCCTCCATTTTCCACATCCGGACTTCTCTCTCATCCACCCAGCAAACCAGCCTATAACAGCCCGGCTCGCCGAGCGGTTCTTCAATAAATGCTGGACTTAGAGATGATTACAAGAGTATGCTACCTGCATGGCAGAGCCTGGCAAACTACCCGTGTTGTATTTGATATGCCAAATACTAGTAAGAATTATAGACCTCATTCCGAATGGATTGAGGCTTTTTATGTTCCTGGAGCAAGCAGATGCCCTTGGGCTCTACTAGCATGAGAGAGGGCATATGGAGATGTTACTGGGGACCGCTCGAGCAAATCGATGATGAATGGGAAGAGAGTGACAGTGACTTACACATCTCCATTCAGACAATTCATTATTTACATATCATAAATATAATTTTTACCATAGAAGAATTTTTTTTTCAAGTAGATACTATGATAAGTCTTTACCAGTCTAAAAAGGATTCACCATTTAATTCCTTTAAAAAGCAACTGCTAAAGGGGCCAGAGTGATAGTCCAGCAGATAGGGCGTTTGCCTTGCACACGGCCGGCCCATGCTGGCCTGGTTCGATCCCTGGCATCCCATATGGTCCCCCAAGCACTGCCAGGAGTGGCTCAGGAGTAACCCCTGAGCATCGCCAGGTGTGACCCAAAAAAGAAAAAAAAAAAGCAACAGCTAAAGTGATAAGGGGATGTTAGGCCTCCTGTGCCTTAAAATACAAATTGTGTCTTAAAATACAAACAAGTACTGCACACACACACACACACACACACACACACACACACACACACCCAATGCGTTGAAAATATGGTTTGACTGATGAAACTGTTCTCTTGAAATGCCACTGGCCCCAGAAAAATATGAACTGCACAGATTGAGGCACACCTGTGAATGATCACTGGGGTTGGGGGCTATGGCAAGGCTCAGAGAAGCTTGGAATTGTGATGAAAACAGTTCGCATAAATTGCTCCCTTTCCTGCTTTTTAAAAATATTCTTCTTATGCTTCACAGTTTGGCAACCAGACTTTGGTTTGACAAGGAACTGTGAAAATGTGTCATTTCGTCCTCTACAAACTTCTAAATCCAATCAAAATAGCATTTATGGAAAACCTGGGCTGCCTGTTGGAACTTTGTGACATGATATGAAAAGGCCTGCTCATGTACACACACTCACACAGAGGAGGAAGCTGTCACCCATCCCATCTGGAGTCACACCTTTTCATGCCTGCAGGAGTCACTAGCTGGAAAGTTCCAGAATGATCTTCTGGTGGCAGTGGCAGCAGCAGAGCCTGAGGCAGCAGGAAACAGTGTGTGGAGTCAATAGCACTGGAATCTGCTTGTCCACTCACTAGCACTGCTGCTCCTTCCTGCCTGGGAGACCTGTCCAAGGCTCAGTGTCTCAGGCAACGCATCAAATAGAAAACCTCCATCTGTGACTGATGGAAACTCACATACTGACTGGTTTAAAGAGTCCATGCAAGAGTGTGCAAATGAAATGTCCAAGAATTAGTACTACTTACTACTCATTGTACGTGATCTGGAACAATCATCGTATACTAGCTATGGCATTATGCTATAAAATATGTCTTGAGTTAGGAGTATGGCTCAGAGACATGCTTCAACTTTGATCCCAAGACTACATGTCCCCGTTTCACCAGCACCTAATATGGCCCTTGAGCACTGCTAGAAAAGTTTCTATAAAACAGTGACTTTACATGCATAGGCTTTATTTTATTCAATCGTTATGACAACTTGTCCAGATAATGTATATTATTATTTCTAATTTTGGGGACGGGGGGACTTTGCCACACCTGGCAGTCTCAGGGCTTTCTCCTGGCTCTCCAGTCATAAATTACACCTGCTTCGCAGTTTGGCACCAGACTTTGGTTTGATAAGGAACTGTGAAAATGTGTCATTTTTGAACTCTCCAAACTTCTAAATCCAATCAAAATAGCATTTATGGAAAACCTGAGCTGCCTGTTGGAACTCTGTGACATGATATAGAGGCCTGCCCCCCCTCTCTCTCTCTCTCTCTCTCTCTCTCTCTCTCTCTCTCTCTCTCTCTCCCTGTGCTCGTGAACATGCACACTGGTGGAACTTGGGGGATATATGGGATGCTGAGAATTGAACCAAGGTTTGCTTTGGTGAAAACAGGCAACCTACCCGCTTATTATCACTCTTGTCCCAATGTTGTCATCTTCTTAATAAGGAAACAGCTTCAAAGAGGTTACATGATGTCCTCAAAGTCACATTGCTCTAGACAGTGGTGCTGTTATTTGTGCCCTCATGTGTCTCCAAGTTCACAGTGTTTCTCCTGGGTTACACTGGTCCACGGTGCTATCTGGTGGTCCATGTGGGCTGTGAGGAATAGTGAATGCACTTTCTATTTTCATAAACAAAGCACTTTCTCATTTTTAAAGTGTGGACACAACAGACATTTAATTTAAACCTCACAACGGCCCTTGAGAGAGTTTTTCCCTATAATCTTTTTATGGTTGAGAGTACAGTAAAGTTTAAGGATCTTGCCTGAGGTTACCAAATACTGAACTTTTGAGTCTGAGTAAAATTCTCTTCAATCTCCACACATAACAGAGATAGTAAACACTCACTAGTGGTCACCAAAAGCTGAACCTCAAAGGCCAAATTAGTACCCAGGCTCGAGCATCCTAGGCTGAGCCACCCCACATCCATATCATTTCTCTTCAGGTTTCAAGATCTATCCTTCTCTCTGTGTGTGGCCCTCACACACCAGGGAAGTGTCACCATGTGCCTGAGAGTCAACAGTGTGTTCCTACTCTCAAAGCCACATTCAGGTACATGGCAGTGGGTACTTCAAAATCCTCATAGCAGTGATTGGCAGGCATTGGCAAACTGCTGCTCTTTTGTCCATGTCTAAAAGAGTTCACTGTTATGAGCTTTACTGGCTTGGCTCTAATTTTACCCCAGGTCTGGATGCAGGATGTGGTGCTTGGATCCAAGTAAGCAAACAGCACCACTCAGCACATATTCCTCCTCATTCTGCCTCATCACTTCTTCAAGAACTAGGTCCTAGTCGGACATGTGATTCAACCCATGCAATCAGAACTAAGCCCAGGATTTTTCCTCAGTTGGACAAAGAGCTTTTCCTCAATGGATATGAATTGATCACTTGATCACTTGAATCCCGTTATTCATCGATTTGCTCGAGTGGGCGCCAGTAACATTTCCATTGGACCCTATCACGTGCCAATGTAGCCCAATGGCATCTGGTTGATTCAGGAATATGAAGAGTCTCAAACCGTTCCTTCAGGGTCTTTACAAGGAAGTCTGACCATCTTGTAGGTGGGCGGCCACGTCATCTTTTGACATCCCGTGGGATCCAGTCGGTAATGGCTCTAGTCCAGCGGTTGTCTCCAAATTGCATTACATGTCCAGCCCATCTAATTTTTGATGCCTTGGCAAACGAGACAGCATCCTTGATTCTGGAATAGTGGACGGAGGTCATAACTCTGGATTCCTTCTCTCACTTGATTGAGGCATGATATTCCAAGCATAGCTCTTTTGATTCCTCTCTGGGAGACCTGGAAAGGATTCAGCACAATCGACCATATCCACACAGTAACCAAGCTCATCGAGGTTTGTAGGGAGTACAAGATGCCGCTCTGTCTCACGCTCATTGATTTACAGAAAGCCTTTGATTCTGTGGAGACTGAAGCAGTCATCGAAGCCCTAGCCAAACAGGGTGTTCAAACCCAATACATCAAGATCCTTCATGAGCTGTATTATGGATTCACCACCAGGATCTCACCATTCTACAAAGAAGTGATCATTAATGTGAAAAGAGGGGTTCGACAGGGTGATACCATTTCACCAAAACTCTTCAGCGCCACCCTCAAGAACATCATGCAACAATTAGAATGGGAAGGAATGGGAGTGAAGATAGATGGTCGGCAACTACACCACCTCCGCTTCGCTGATGACATCGTTCTAATAACACCAAACATTAGCCAAGCGGCACAAATGCTGGCTGACTTCGACCGAGAATGTGGAAAGATAGGTCTACAGCTGAATCTAAAGAAAACAATGTTTATGAAGAATGAACTAGTTCCAGAGGCCCCATTCACTCTCAATGGAATAAAAATCTCTGAATGCAGCAGTTATGTGTACCTAGGTCGAGAAATCAACATGATGAACGACCTAAAACCTGAGCTGCGCAGGAGGAAGAGAGCGGCATGGAATGCCTTCAAAGGCATCGAATCGAAGAAATAGCTAAAAGGACAAAGAACCTCCGGCTCTCGGCACATCTCTTTGACTCCACCATTCTCCCTGTATTAACATACGCCTCAGAGACCTGGGCCCTACGAAAGCAGGATGAGAATGCTATTCGGATATGAATTAGGGAGCAAGGTATCCAGAGTTTGTGCAGTCCCTTGGGGCAGGAAGGTAAAACAGCTACAGGTGGGGCTACCACTGAAAAGTTAAGACCCAGTAGAGTTTTCTAACTCCAGTCCTCTTTGGTGCCTACCAAATTAAAAGTGCATAGGAGCGGATCTGCACTTCTATGTTCATTGCAGCACTATCCAAAATAGTCAGAATCTAGAAACAACCCTAGTGCTTGAAAACAAATGACTAAATACAGAAACTGGTACATCTACACAACGGACTACTATACAGTCACAAGGAGAAATGAAATCATGACATTTGCTTATAAATGGATGGACATGGAGAATATCATGCTGAGTGAAGTAAGTCAGAAGGGACAGGGACAGACAGAATGGTTGCACTCATTTGTGAGATATAAAAAAAACATAGCATGAGACTAATATCCAAGGACAAAAGAAACAGGGTCCAGGAGGACTGGTCAATGGTTGGAAGTCTGTCACAAGTGTGCAAGTGTGTGTGTGTGGGAGGAGGGGGATGGAGGATAGAGAAGAGACCACTATGACAATAATAGTTGGAATAATCACTCTGAACAAGAGCTCAGTGCTGAAATTAGGTAAAGGGATATTCATGATAACTTTTTAGTACTTCTATTGAAAACCATAATGTCCGAAAGGAGAGTGATATATATACACACACATACACACACACACATACACACACACACACACACACATATATATATATATATAATAGAGAGAGAGAATAGAAAGAAGAGAGAACCCTTCCATAGAGATAGTGGATAGTGGCGGGTAGTCTGGAGCGAAACTGGGGACACTGGTGGTGGGAAATCTATATTGGGGAAGGAACCACTGTTGGAACACTACATGACTGAAACCCAATCATGAAAACTTTGTAACTATCTCAGGGTGATTCAATAAAAATGTTTTAAAAAGTGCATAAGAGCACATAGCTGGAGTGACAGTACAGTGAGTAAGATGCTTGCTTGCACAAAGCTGAGCTGGGTTTGATTCCTGACATTCCACATGGTCCTCTGAGCACCACCAAGAGTAATTCCTAAGCTTAGAGCCAAGAGTAAGGCCTGAGCACTGCCAGGTGTGGCCCCAAAACAACCAAACAAAAAAATCAATATATAAAAGTGCATATGGGCAGCCTGGGGTGAGAGGGAAACTGGGGACAGTGGTGGATGGAAGTAATTACTGGTGAGGATACTGATGTTGGAACATTGTCACCTGAAACTCAATCACAAATACATTATAACTTTATAATTCATGGTGTTGAATAAATTATAATTAAAAATATAAGGAAAGTACTGGATGCTGGTGAGGCTTTTACTTCTGAGAACCCTCACCACTTCAACCAGTTTATTTTTCCTTGCAACCAAGGAAAAGTTAACTTACACCCTAGGCCTCAGGTTGTACAACTAAGGGATTAGGACCTATAGAGATAGGACCTTCCCAAGATAACAAGCCAATGTACAAAAAGAGAAAGAATAATTGCTTATGAGCTAGTCAAACACCAAGGAGTAGAAAGAAGTCCACCGAACTCCTTTCAATGGAGATCCCCAAAACCCCTCTGGGGTGGTTCAAGGATCTTGGAGAAAGAATGTAGAGGAAATAACGAAACTTCCAACCCCGTGTTGGGTAAAGAAGGAAGCAGGAAGGTAGAGAGAGATTGGTGGGTGGGTATTTCTCCTCACCTCCAAGACCCACTCACCTCTCCTGTGGGGCTACTGCCGAGAAAAAACACAATCCGGCAGATTTGTGAACACAGATTCCCAAACAGGCCAGGCATTCTCCAAATGAATTCCATTTACATGTGCATCTGAACTATTAAACCACATAAAATGCCTTCCTTTCACTTGGGACAATAAATGAAAAAACTCTTTTGACATTTGAAGCATTTCATGTCTCTGCGCTTCCAGAGAATGGTTCCATTTAACTTGAAAAGGGTTTTCAGTGTAATTCACGTTTAATGTTATGAAAGCATTTCTCTCTCACATTGGGCTTTATCTAAATTTTTAAACAAGGCCTAATTTACAGGCCCCCAAACGACTTGGCAAATTTCCTGCAATCTCATTGAAAAAGTCCTGGCTGCCTATAGGCTCGAGTGTGCTGAAAGGCTGCTTTGTTTTGGGTGCCAACTCACACTAAAATTACTCCACCGACAAAAGGTCGTCATCGCTAACAGACCCACAGAATCCATAGGCACAAGCAGTGCGCAGAGCTGCTCTGAATCCGGTCTCCTGGATCGGAACTTCAGGCCAGGTGCATGCCAGGCACGTTCATTCCCATCACCAGGGGAGAGAAAAGCCTCAGATCTAAGAGTCTGATGTTGATGAGTGGTCCTATATGCAGGGCGTGAAATGTTTAGACAGATGAGAGAGGCGGCATTGGCCGATGACCCTTCCTGTCATCACTGTCAGCCACAGCATTTGTACTGACACGAGGCCCAGGGCTGAGCAGGGCCTGGGGAGCCAAGACCCAGGTGAGTCCCCTGTGTCTGGATGAAGCCTGCACAGTGCTCACCCTGTTGGGTTGGTTTGTTCTCTTTACCCTCACAACGAACCCGAAACCAGGGGTGATCTGGACAGCCTGCATGCTTAAGCCGCTCTGGAACTCAAGCTTGCCCTGGGCACTTTATTTTTTTTTAAATTTTTTTTGGGGGGTCACACCCAGCAATGCTCAGGGGTTACTTCTGGCTCTGCACTCAGAAATTACTCCTGGCGATGCTTGGGGGAACCATATGGGATGCCGGGGATCGAACCCGGGCGGCACAGGCCAGCTACGTGCAAGGCAAACGCCCTACCGGCTGGGCTATCGCTCCGGCCCCTGCCCTGGGTACTTTCTAAGTTGTACTTTCTAAGTTTCTGGATCAGAACTGCTAGGGACGGTCTTCGAATGTGTGGGTAGCACTTGTGAGTTTGACAGTCTTGAACATACCAGGCAAGTGGCCATCTTCCAGGCTCCAAGAGCTTTGCTTTATTTTGGTTCTTTTTGCTTTGGGTGCTGGGGCAGAATCCAGGGCCCTACACCTGCAAGGTTTGTGCTCTCTATCTGAGCTGCATCCCTAACACCACTTTTTTAATCTTTTTACAGAGGCCACTTCCTGCAGAGCCGAGCCTTTCTGGCCTGCAGTGTTCATGCTCTAATGCTTGGAGGCTACTGATTCCTAACTTTCATATTTGCTATATTAGGGCCCATACTAAGTGGTGCTTGGGGCAGCTGTATGGTACTGGGGGAATCTAAGATGGGGCCAGCACCTGCTGGCCTGGTGTTGTACTGCTTGGGCTCTCCCCTCTGTTCTGGCTGGTTGTTTTGCTTTTTGGTATTTTATGGGAGAAAGAAATCCACAAGCCCTATACTACACAGAACAGGAATTCCACCTCTCTCCTCGCTTTGTCAGGAGAGTATATGCAGGGATGCAGAGCTAGGTCCACTTCCCAACTGTCTAGGAGGGGCTGCTAAGAGGCAGGCACTGAGCAATGGGGGTGCAAACCAGACAGAACCCTGATATGCCTGAACCCCAAACCATTCATTCCTAGCACAACACACAGAGCAAGGACTGAAATTCTGTGTTGGATCATAGCAGGCCTTTAGTGAAATACCTCTTCAGGGTTCCCGCTTTGCTAGTTCCAAGACCATGCCTGCTCTGTATGCTGGGTCTCACCCTTTGACCTCACCTCTTGCTGACCATTTCCTACCTGCACTGACTGCCTTATTTTCTGCAAATACGCCGACCAGCTGCAGCCCCACTGGCCTTTGCATCTGCTCTCCCTTCTGCTGAGACGCCTGTTCCCCAGGTATCCCCAGGCTCCTTCCTTTACTTCCTTTCTGGTCTCTTCTAAAGGCCTTCCCCGAGCCCTCATCTAAATAGGACTCATTCTCCATGGGCTTACCCTGCTTATTTCCTTAGGCGTATTAAAATAGATGTGTCTCTAAATGCAGACACATTTGTTTCTTTCTCCGATGTGTCTGCCATCTGCTCGCTGCTTCATCTCCAGGGTTTGCGACAACACCTGAACATGGCAGGTGTGCAGAAAGTCTGGACTAAGAGGCAGGATGTGGACTCCTGTGTACACATAGTAGGGGCACAGTCTAAGGTCTGGAGGGTCTCCCTGCAAGTGGCACATTTGGGTTAGAAGACAGGGAAGAGAGCTGCAGGCACAGCCGGGAAATTTGGAGGTGCTGCAAACATCTTGGTAGGGCTGGAGTGCAGCCCTCGGGGCAGTGGCAGCAAATAAAGCAAGAGCAAGAGGCCCAGAGCTTATAGAGCCTCAGGGGGCACAGATGGTTCATTCTGAACCCCAAACCTCATCTCACACAGGTCCTGCAATAATGTTACATCACCACAGTTTTCTTTCTTTCCCTTCCTCCCCTTCCTCCCTTCCTCCCTCCCTCCCTTCCTCCCCTCCCTCCTCCTCCCTCCCTCCTCTCTACCTCCCTCCCTTCCTTCCTTCCTTCCTTCCTCCTTCCTCCCTTCCTTCCCTTCCCTCCCCCCCCCCTCCCCCCCCCCCCCCCCCCCCCCCCCCCCCCCCCCCTCTCCCCCCTCCCCCCTCCCTCCTCCCCCTCCCTCCCTTTCTTCCTTCTTTATTTCTTTCCTTTTTTTTTCTTTTTCGGTCATACCCAGAGATGCTCAGGGGTTACTCCTGGCTCTGCACTCAGGAATTACTCCTGACAGTGCTCGGTGGACCATATGAGATGCTGAGGATCGAACCTGGGTTGGCCGCTTGCAAGGCAAATGCCTTCCCCACTGTACTATTGCTCCAGCCCTCACCATAGTTTCCTTATGGTGTCCCAGTGTTCAATGTCACTTCATTGTAGTTATTTTGGAACTGAATGGAGGTTCCTGAATACAAAGTATGTGCTCTGACCCTTTGAGGCGACTATCTCCGTGGCCCCTCATTATAATGTGGATGAGTTAAAAAAATGATAGAATCATGGCTGGAGCCACTACCCAGGGTCCATTCCCTTCTCATCACATCTGTATGAGTTTTCTCTGGGTACTCGTGTTTCTACCATGTTCCAAATATGTGTGTGTTACATTCACTGTTAAGTGTAAGTTGTCCTAGTGAAAGTGAATGTGTGTGCTCGTGTGCATGTGTGAGTTGAGTATGTGTATGTGTATCTAAGAGTGCATGAATGTGAGTATAAGTGAAAGTGTGAGTGTGCATGAATACTGAGAGTAGGTGTGTGAATGTTTGTGAGTGTCTATGTGTGTGTCTGTGTGTGTGTGTGTGTGCATATCCTGAGGTTTGGGGAGAGGATTTGCCATATATGACCCTGAACTAGAATATACTAGCTGGAAAATGATCGAAGAACTATGAGTGTTGTATATTAAAAGTGCTTAAGGCCTTTGTTAGATCCCAAAGTTCAGGTATTTTTTTTTTTTTTGGGGGGGGATTCACAATAGAAACTTAACTCTTGTTTGTATAAATTGGTTATTGATCACATTGGTTTCATTTTAAGTCATTTCACTTAAAGTCACAGTTTCCAAGAACCTATCGGAAATGAAGTTAAGAGAGCACTTATTAGTCAAGTGTTTTCAAAAGCCAAATTACACAGAAGTCTTAAATTTGACAAGGTTCTCTCAGGCTGCAGCTTGAAGGGAGGCAGCAGAGAGGCCGTGTGGAGCTGTGACAGGGTGAGGAGTGTGGAGAGAAATACAAGTACCCTCACCAAGGATGGCATGGCTGGAATGCAAAGGGCAGAGCCAGGCTCTGTCTCAGGAACCCCACTGGACCTCTGCAAGTCATGTGACCACCTGTCCTTCCTGTTCTTATCTGCCTCGTGGGCTCACTAAACAGCCAAAGGCTAAGTGGGGAAAACCTGCATTTCTTAGATTGTTTTTGCTGGAAAGCAGTCTATAAGCGGTCTACAAAAGTGAGCTGTTTTGCTGAGGACTAACTGTACTGGCTAATGGCTGAAGCCTTCCATTTCATCCTCAGCACTTTGTGAATGTGTCAGAATCTCAACCCTGATGAATTTAAATAGTGGTGCCAGGTGATTAACAGCCTGAATCATTAATGCATCATGACTCGTACAGGCAGCACAGAGGATGGGGCAGAACAAAAGGCTCTGATGGTGCTCACACAGGCTTGGGGCCAGTCTGCCCGGCCATTCCTTCATTTTTCAGCCACACCAAGCATGATGGAGAAGGAAAAAAAAAAATGTTTTGTCTTTGTGTTTTAGGCCACACCCGGCTGTGCTCAGGACTTAATTCTGACTCTGTACTCAGGGATCACTCCTGGTGGGCCTTGGGGAACCATATGGGGTACCAGGGATTGAACCTACGTCTGTTATGTGCAAGTCAGGCACCCTACCTGCTATATTATTGCTTTGGCCCCATGAAAAGAATTCTTATGAGCAGTTCCAGGTGAAAGGCTCAGGACTACACTCAAAACTGCATCTGAATCTAAGTCTATGACTCATGAAATATCCTTCAGCATCTACTAAGTTCCCTTCTCTCTCCACTGCATCCCTGGAATGAAAAGACCCAGTAGGGACAAGGTCTGAGGGTGGGTGCTCCAGGGAGGACAGACAGTGGTTTGAAGATCTATAGCAGTATTCTTCAGACTTTGTTCCCCTGTGGACCAGCTAAGGGAAAAGACAGAAACTAAAACCAACTAAATATTTTGTTTATTCAATCCAATATTATAAAATTGCACTTTTTAGCTAGTGTGACATCTGCAGTGTACAGACAACAAAGTCCAATCATATAGCCACAACATGGTTGGGGTGGGGGAGACAGATTTGGGCAGACCACCAGCAGATGTCCAACTACTGATGCCAGTCAGCAAACCACAAGCTGAAGATCAGGGGTCTAGATTCCTTTGCTAGCATGAATGACTGTTTCCAGCCCACATGCTCTCTTTCCAAGGAAGCTGGAAACAGTAAATTTTACTGAGAGTCTGTCCCAGGGAAGCCGGCACACTGCATGCTGTGCAAACCTTCCAGGACTCCTTCATGTTGACTAATTGCTACCGAACGAGACTTTTGAAAGGGAGGCTGATAATTGAAATTTCACATAATTACATTTTAAAAGAACGCTTTTAGCTCCCCCCACTTCAGTCAAAATTCAATCTTGTCAAAATAATCTTAAAGGCTCTCTCTCTCTTTCTCTCTCTCTAAGATGGAAATCTTTTAGCTGCTAATTATCAACTCTCTTTGGGGACTTTTTTGGGGAACATCTCTTTGGCCTCTCTAAGTCATCCATCGGTCCTCTGCTTTTTAAACTGTTCCTTTTCCACTCATGGAGAAGCGTGAGATTCCTTTCTTGGTTTTAATTACAAGCCAAGCATTATCCCCGGATGGTAAGAAGCAGGACTGACAACAGGAGAGGCCCATTCGGTCAATGACAGAGAAGGCTAGTTTACTGTGAAGCTGCTTCCTTCCTTCCATTTCTGTGTTGGTCTAATTAATGGCATTACTCTCTGAACTGTTTGCAGATGCTTAAAGACATTGAACACATGCAGAAAACATGTGGGAAGGGAAAGCAAAGAATGCCTCATAAAGCACTGCACACACCAAGAATTGCCCCGGATTTCTCCTATGCTCTACCTCCGGGTGGGAATCACCACCTGGGGTCACACAACAGAAGTCCTGGAAGCTTTCTGAAAAATGGATGCCTTGTCTATATTTTGGTTTCTGGCAATAGACTAGCAATTTACCTGCGATGTTTAAAATGAAAGCAGACATCACCTCATACTAAGCGAAATGTGCTTCCTGTTTGTTCAGGTGAGGCTTTGGTAATGTCTGGGGAAGCAGGTGGGTACCCGGGAGGAGATATTTGGAGGGACAAGAAGGTCTTTGGCTCTTGGTCATGCCCCCACCTCAAAACCATTCCTGGGAAAGGCTGAACTTCACCCTGTCAATCAGTTAAAAAATGAAAGTGGCCCCATCAACATCCAATTAGTGTCCTTGAAGATGAACCAGGTTCAGTTCAGCACAGGGTAAGGACTCAAACATGCTTGTTGAACAAATGAACGAACTTTTCTACTGAGTCTTGAGAGTGGGAGAGGTGCTTGTTACCCAGCGGGGTCTGGGAGAGTTTGATCAATACATAGACCTTTCTCTTTTGGGGGCAAATTAAAATTAAAAAAGGAAAATAAAACCCAATATAGTTAAGCCAACATTCTTAGACATTTAGCTATTTCAGTTACAGAGTGATATTTTTGAACTAGGTCTGCCGGATTGGATTCATAAAGACTATGCTTTTATCACCGTCATTATAAGATGAATCAGCATGAGGAGGAAAGTGCATGATCTGAATTTCATTTTAGGGAAGGCTTAAAAGCAAAGAGGACATTTTTGACAGGTATTAATTAATATTTTATAAAAATGCCAGAAATCCTAGAGGTATTTTATTTCACTAACCAATACCATTTATCATTGTCTGTTGCGATTTTTAAAAAGTCCTAGAAAGGCCAATTATTAAAGAAAACCCTTACTTTTCAATGAAAAGCTATCAATATAGTCTCCTCCTTCCTACACAAAGTCTCTGAGAGCTTACCTCACCGACTTCCGAGCAGTCAGCATTTAGTAAATGTCCACTGTGTTTCACAAGGAGTCAGAAGCACAGCTGACCTCCACAAGCTGGCAAGGTGAAAGAGGGGAGAAATCTGTGCCCTCTTCGAAAACTGCCCCTGTGGCTGCTACCAGAACAGCTGACTCTGCAGCAGACAAGCTCAGAAGCAGCGGGTTCCCCACGCTCTGGTCTGCTTTGACAGGAAGCAAAGAGGTTTGATAAGCTTTCTTGGGGTTTGCAACATTCCTGTGCCTGCTGTCCTCCCATCTTCTGTCTGATCCCCCAGAGCCAACCAAGACAAACAAAGCAAGGTCCAGGTTTTTCAGAAGGAAGCCTGAAGGAAGTCTTTATTTGGCGGCAGCCAGAATGGGTGGGGTGGAGAGGTCACACTGGTAGAAGTAGGTGAAGAGAAGGGCAGAAAGAGACAAAGGTGGGGCTGGAGCCAGTACAGTGGTTAGGGCATATGTTAGACACAGGCCTGACCCAGCACCAATCCCTGGCACTCCACAGTGCCCTGAGCATCATCAAGTGTGTTCCCTGAAAGCCTCAAGCACTGCTGGCATGGCCCAGGTGTCTGTGGCCCTGCAGGACCTAAGCAGCATCTTTTCCAGTTGTTCAATTACAAGAGGGGCCTCAAGGCCCCTCTTGTAATGGCCACCTGGGGGTCCCCATACTTCCCAAAGGAAAGCAGACTGGAGTCTGCTAGTCAGAGCAAAGCCCAAGGCCTCTGGGAGTTGCTACGTTTCAGGTGACAGCGCAGAGAAGGTCCCAGTGGGACCTGCTGGCTCACTCTCTTATATGGTTGGGTTGGCTAAAATCCACAGCAAGAATGAGCAGATTCAAAACTCTGCCTACATGGGAGGTGTGGATCAAACACACCTACTTTCAGCACTTATAAGCAACCAGCCCCCACCCACCCATGCAGACGACATACACTGGGAACACAGTTGCCCTGATGATCTAAAATGGACTTGGCCCCAGCTTCCTCTTCCCAACCTGCTACCACCGACTGGCCCCTTTAGCAAATGACAACTAGGGTGGCCTGGTTCCAGGCCCCAATGGGCCAGTGCACAGACAGTGCCTCTGTCTCAGTCTTTCCACATGGCAGCTCCCCACTGGGAGGAGGAAGCTCCTGGAATGTGTCCTGACTCCCGCCCCAGCTCTGGCCGCCCATCTTATTTTTTTTAATTATTATTATTTTTTAATTATAATACTGGAGATAGACATTTACAAAGCTGTTCATGATAGGGTTTCAGTCATACAATGTTGCTTCTTAAGGAAGTAACTCTGGAGAGAGGCTGACAGGATGGCTCCAGCTTTCAGAACAAGCAGAGATTTTGGAGACCATCTAATGCTACTGAGCTGGCACTTGATTATATGAATGAAAACACTGGAACTGAACTGGAGTCGAATCAAGGTGCTCTGCTGAGACAGTTCCATGCACATCCGTTCTCAGGAGCCTTATGACTATTATGACTAATTAGGTCCTATTTCCCTTTTCTGTTTGTTTAGATGTTTTACTGTACCCCCTGGTGCTCAGGGCTTACTCCTAGTGCTCCTAGTACTCAGGCATCACACCTGGGTAGAGGTAAGCAAGGCAAGTGCCTTAATCTCTGTATCATCTCTCCAGCCCTAATATGACCATTTTATTTTTATTTATTTATTATTTTAATTTTATTATACCACAATGAGATAAACAATTACAAAGCTGTTCATGGTTGGGATTCAGTCATAAAGTGTTCCAGCACCAGTGTAAATTTCCCACCACCAGTGTCCCCAGATTCCCTCCCCCTCCTCAATCTGCCTTTATGGCAGGTACTTTTCCTCCTATTTCTCTCTCTCTCTCTCTCTCTCTCTCTCTCTCTCTCTTCTCCCTCTTCTCTTACACATTGTGGCTTGCAATATATAGATATAGGGGTTATCATGTATATCCCTTTGCTAATATGACCACTTTAGAGATGACAAAACCAAGGTCATCCTTTGCTCAAGGTCAGGCACATCTAGTAGGTGACAAGGCTGGAACTTGAGTTCAAGACATTTGATCCCAAAGTCTCTGGCCCATTGGAAAATTCCACCTTCCACCCTTCTTGGTCTGCATCATTTTAATCTAGGGACTCAGAATAAAAACCTACTTTTATTCAAAATTTTGAACCAAAGAGGACTCATTTTTAGAGTAGCTATACCAGCATGCATTTCTGTTTTGTGGATTACCCTCCTGAGGGTGCCGCCAGGTGATATGGCAGGAAGGATTCAGGGGAGAGAGTCCTGAGTTCAATTCCTCTCCTCCCCACAGACATAAGGGGTGACCTTGGGTTAGGCTTTGCTTATCATCCAGCACCAATTAGTTCCTTATAGGTTTGCTGAGAGAGTTTATACATGTAATCCAACTTACAAAAGACATCACTTTGTAGGCCTATGGTAAAATATAATAAAAATTAAGATACTTAGCATAATTCCTGGAACACAGTAAGTACTAAAAAGGCAGAATTAATATTATTTCTTCACAAGGTCCCAAATCAAATTGCCACAGCCCATTTTAGCCTGAGATATTCTCTCTCCTTTGAACTTCTCAAGGCTATTAGAAGCTCCCTTAGAAATTCCCTTCCCAACTTGTAATGTATGCACATAAAATTTCTCCTCTTTCAGATGCATCAGGAGGCAGGCACCAGGTGCTGCCCTGAGTGCATTTGCATTCACTGTCTCATTCAAACCTCACCAAGAGCGAGACTCGGAGGCACTATGTAATTTTACAGACAGGGGAAACAGAGGCACAGAAAGTGAAAAAAAGTAGGCCAGGTCACAAGTAAACAAACAGTGGAGAGGGGACTTGATTTTCAGCTATCCACTGTGGAGTCTGGGATAACGACTGTCACTCTTAAGACTAGGCCATACTCATCCCAGAGAGGGCCTGTATGGGGCAGAGTGCTGTCTCATGCCAGAGGCTCAACAGGCATTCCAGAAAGAGGAGGCAAAAAGAAAGGGGTGGGGAGTTCTTAGACAGGTGTCCAAACTCTATTCAGCAGAGTGTTCTCGAGGACTGGCTGAGTCCCAGGAACCCAATCTCAGCTACCGGCTGCCCAGAGAACATGGGGCAAAGTGGATGCAGTGCCAATAGTGACAATGATAATAATTACGGTAATGATCACAACCAACATGCAATGGGGGACTTCAAATCTGCTGGCACTGCTATCCGTGCCTTCCATAAATGAACACACTTAATAACCTCAGCACTCTCAGAAGTGAGTGCCCTCATCAGCTCCATTTTATGCCTGAGGAAACTTTCATTGTGAATTTAAATAGAATTTATAGAGACTCCAACAATTTCAAAGTTATCTAATGTTTCCCTAATACTTGGGATTTAAGGAGAAGCAGGTGGTACACTTTCATAAACAGTGCGTGCACATGTGTGTGCGTGCACACACACATATACATATATATACAAAGCTCTAACTATCAAATCTATGGGTTGACTGATACATAATGAGTTTGGGTGATAGCACATTGGTCTGAGTTTCTGAGCTGAACCCCCCAAGTGTTTTTTTTTTTTTTTCTTTTTTGCTTTTTGGGCCACATTCAGAGATTCTCAGAAGTTACTTCTGGATCTGTACTCAAATTATTCCTGGTGGTGCATAGGGGACCATATGGGATGCCAGGGATTGAATTCAGGTTGGCTGTGTGCAAGGCAAATGCCCTACCCATGTACTATTACTTTGACCCCCAAGCTCCAAACTTAAAATAATCAAGGCCACTATTCACAATAGCTAGAACATGCCAAGAACTCACATGTGCATCAAATCAGGACTAAAGAAAATATTGGGTGAGTCAACAATGTAATATTACTCATCCGTGCAGAGGAACACAATTCTGAGGTAACAAGTTACCAGGCAGATGAACCTTGAGGATACAGTGATGGGTGAAATAAGGTAGGTAGGAAAGTCACACTTATTAGTGCAACTGCACTAACATGACATGTGCACAAGGATACTAAACAAAGCACATTACTGTTTGCAAGAGTCGGGGGACAGAGAAAGATGAATGACTGCTAATGGGGATCAGGCACTAGCTAGTGGTGAAGGCTGCGCAGTATCATGATCTTACAGGCAATTTTACCACTGTCAAGCCCCAAAATGACTCAATACCATTTCCATTGGCCCTGGGGTAAAATTTGGGTTTCTCATCTTTGTTTACAAGACTCTTGCAAATATATTCTATCTCCACTCTCAGCTCCCATCACACTCAGACTTGGAGCTCAAGCCCAACACTGTCTATTCCCCATTGCAGGCTAAGTGTTAGATCAATGTGCCTGTACCCTCAATCAAGTCCTTCCCAGAGTCCCTACTACATCTTTTTCCCAGAGAAAAAATATTTGTCCCCCAAGCAGGAACTTTGAGCATAGTGTGCTCCAATCAACGAACCCCTCATTTTCCAGCTGGGCACAGCTTACCCACACTTCACATACTTGAAAGGTGTGGATCTCCAAGTATGCGTTGTCATACAACATAATTATATACTTCATTCACGAGGGACACGTGTTTGTTATGAATACAGGTGCAAGGCACCGAGGAGGACCGACCCAACCACCTGTCTCACAAACATGAGGGTTACAAGCACCACCATACATGCCAAATGTGATGCTGGCACCTCGGCTCTTTGTGGCTAGCTGCTCTGTTCTCTGAGACTCCCAGAGCCACAGCGACACTGCACAGTTATACTGCAGCCAAGGGTGTATGAAAAAAGGTGTGTAAGCACCACAGCCAGAAGTTCAATCCCTGGCAAGCATGTATGTGAGCACTGGCACACTTCCTGATCATATCCACAGCCAGACTGTGTGCAGCCACCACAGCTAAAAAGTGTGACTGCCCAAAATCATGCATGCACATGCTACAGCTACAGGAGTGTGTCAAGCACCACGACTACACAAGCCAGAACCACAATCAAGTGTGTGTGCTAGAACCACATCAACAGGGGGAAAGGAAGTGAGAAACCGGAGCCAGGGGGTCTTGGTACACTCCAAATTTCTTCCGAGGAAGCGCACTTCTTAATCTCTTTGTAACTCAGTTGCCTATTTAGTGATGATACAGTTTGGCCTGAAGATGAAACAGAGGAACGTGCAGTGTTTACAAGTGTTTTGTCTGTCCCTCATAAGCACCTAGGAAATATCAGTCCCGATGTTCTGTCTCCTCACTTCCTGTCTCCACCTTGCTGCCCCACTGTCCTTCTGCTTCAGGAGATTAAAAGCTCTATGAGCCCACAGAGGTTGTTCCCTGGAGCATAGCCCAGAGACATAAGGGTGAGATGTCGCTATTATGCATCTACTCTGCTCTTGCTTTTGCCAATGAGAAAGCATGAAGATGATATGTCCAGTCATACAACCAGCTGGAGGTGGGACGTACTTGTGAATTTTCCAGTGGGCTCCTCACTTGCCACTAGAACGTAAAAGGAGCCTGGTCAGTGTGTTTCTGTAGACAGGGGTGTTGCACCCTATCACTTGGACCCTCCAAATGAAATCAGCCAAAGGGACAAAGCAAGTGTGGGGCCCAGCTGTCGCCTGTCACTTCCCTCACCTCTGCCCCACGCCCCCACTTCCATCCAGCCTCACAGCCTTTCCTGTGCAACAAGGAGAACTGGAAATCTTACCAGGCAAGCTGTAAATAATGGAGGGGGAAATGATCCTGAAATTAATGGAGGGTCGTCAGTGAATCAGTGGGGCTCCCTTGCTAGGGAGGATGATGCACGAGCTGTCAGAGATAAGACTTTGGTTGGGCATATTTAAGGGTGAATGTAGAGAGCAGTGGGCACTCGGGGAGTTCCTTCTGCCACCACCACGTGGGAAGCCCCATAGATCAAGCCACAAAATAAATGAGGATATTAGGACTTGATACACTCTGGGGTTTATATTTGAAAAATCAAGATGCCATCTGAAATGCACTGCTTTACTGGCTTTGGTGCCCCTCCCCAGAACAGTGCCTTGGCAGTGCTAAAGCCCATGGGAGTCTCAGTTTCAAGTGCTCACGGCTTGTGTTCACTGAATCCTTAGCACACATACACCTGAGAAGTACTTAGCACAAGGTCACATATATGGATTTACTTGCTCTTTATCAAAACCCTATAAGGTATGGGCCACCTTCCCATCCCCATTACCCAAATGAGAAAACACATGTAGGTGACCCAGGAAGATGACAGGACAGGAGCAGGAGGAGTTAGGGGGTTAAAGCTGGAACTCAGAGGATTATAAAAGATTTATAGTCAGACAACCAACGAGGTTGGCTTGCTGGGTCCTTTTAGAGATGAAACAGAATCAAAAGAGAAAGTTCTTACACAAACAATGATATGTGGTAGCAACTGGGTGACCACAGGTATGAACCATGTTACCCACTGACCTTGTGACAGGTTTCCCAGACAGCTGCCTGAGGAGACCGAAGCTCTTTTATGGGCACCCAGAACTCTATTACAAGCGGTCAGAAGCCACATGCATGCAGATGAGGCGATGAGGCGACGAGGGCAGAACACCAGCCTTCCCAAGTGAATCCTGCCTGCATTGAAATGCCCTGGTTCTATCCCTGAGCTTCATATTTCATGCAAAAGGCAATGCTGAGACTGCTGTTCCAAGAAACCCAGGGGAGGACAATCAGGATGACAAATGGAACCCTCCCCTTGTATCTCAGAAATGCCAAGAGGTGTGGGTGATGGGTGGAAATACCTAAACAAACTCGGGAGAGAGCCTTCGGCTGAGACTGATGGATGGGAAGAGGGGCCCAGCCAGCACCTTTATCACCTTTATTTACATTGCTTGGAGCATACAAACTCTGAGGAAATTTAGTGTTTTAATTTGGGCATCTGGCTGGAGCTTTATTATTTTTTTTCATCACCCGTTTCTCTGCTTGCTGGAAACACAGACCAAACCATAACCCCATATGGGAGGGCTCTTCTATGCCCTGGCCACCTAATCAGAGGCTTAGTTCCCTGATGGTGCAGAAAAGCACTATTTAGGCTGCACCAAAAGTTCTGCTGAGATCCACAGTGGGAACAGTGCCCAGTGTGTCTGGGGAGCCGTGGATGGAGGAGTGTGGGATGATAGGGACATGGACTGTACCAGGAGACCAATGTGTATCCTGGGCTCTGTACCTAAGTGTTAGGAGACCTTAGTTTCTCTAAATACAAATCAAAAGGTTTCTTTGTTGATGATGCATCTTCAGTGTCGCTGCAGTTGTAGGACCAACACTCTCTGGCTCTGTAGCTCCCATGGGGGCTTGAGCTCAGGACCATTGTCTCCACCCACCCCATTTTTTTACGTTCCTCTCTGATACATGTCATCTGTACAGTTAAAAGCTTACTGGTCTCTGCTTAAGATAGGAAAGCTGATTCTCCCCCAATTCAGTAGCCTGTTTATGGAGATATCCAGATATTTTGGGGCACTTGGGGAGGGTCTCTCAAACAGAGCTGGGAAAGGGAAACTCGGGACACTCCAAGAAATTCTGGGTCAACCAGACTGGAAGAGTTAATGCTTGCATTACTGTAAAGCTGGGGGCCTCAGGGACTCCTGCAGTACTGCTCTTGGAGCCATGCAAAGACCAAAGGTACCAGGGATAGAACTCAGGTTCTGCACATGCCAGGCATGTTCCCCTGATCCTGAAGACATCCTGTGAAATGGAAATGGTTAATTTGAGAGGGTGTTCAGAGAGGACTCACCAAAAAATGCTTATTTTGACCTACCCATTATTCCTAAGAGGACAGACATATGGTCTACCACTAAAATGCTGTGGGAGCTGGAGGTGCAAGAGACACATGGTGGACATGACAAGCTAAAGTGCAGGATGAGCTCCTCTGCTTGTTACCCCAGGGCTTGAACCTATTCCTTGTCCTCCAGGCCAGCTTTGCCTATATCCACTGCTTTTTCCTCCTTGTCCTTCCAGCAGAAGGCAGCACCGTCTTTACCCTAGGATCCATTTTTTTTTCTCTTCATGAAGGAGACCTCTCAAGCTAGTCAGAGCCATGGCACACTCCTCAAGTTACCTTGCGGTGTGTGAAGGACTCCAGGGATGCACCTGGTAATGCTCAGGGGACCAGGTGGGACCAGGAATCCAGTAGGTGCTGACCACCTAAAAGGGAGGCATCTAAACCCTTGTGTTGGGTGACACGCCTAGCATCCCGACATCTTTGTATGATCTCTTGGGTTCTGTCTTGGTATCTAGATGGTTTTCTCACCAGAGATCATGATGGAGGAAAGCTAATGGAATGAACAAATGAAAGCAGAATCTCATTGTCCTTCCGTATGGCCAAACAAGAGGCTGACATTTGCATACCTCTAAGTCCATATTCAAGGCCATTTAGAGAGGACTGAGCAGATGCCAGACACTGAACTCAGGATATCACATACACACCACACTTCTATCTCACAACAATCCTGGAGGGTCCAGACCAGTGCTGTTCGAGAAAGAGGTGGAGGCCTGCAGGGTAAAATCTGGGGTACAACTCACAGAGCTCAAAAGTGCTTAGCAAACAGGCTCTACATTGCACCGGGAGATTTGTGTCACACTGTGAATGCTGAACTGCTGTCCACATCTTGCAGAGGCCCTTTCTCAGTAATTATGATCTCTCCCTATCTCTAGTTTCACCCAAATAAATGCACACCTCAGCAACAAAACTTCTCTTTTTATGGCCAATCCAAAGGCAAAAATACAAGGGAAGAAAGATTCCTCCCTTTGATCACCTTTGGCTTTCTGCATAATTTTATCTCCTGAACTTCTGGATCCCAGGCAAGAGCTGCTCTGCCAACAAGCCTAACAGATGGCCACCCAGGCTCCCCTGCCATCCTGTCTGTATCTATCACCTGCAAGCCTGGTCATCAGTGGGTGGGAAACCATCTCTCCAACGCTCTCTCCCAAATCCAGAGCAGGGGCCACCAGCGAACTATCTACCAAAGACAGAAAAGAAATGGACACCATTTACTTGGGCCTCCTAGGTGGTTTTCATTGTGGGTAATAAACTGTTTTTCAAAGGGAGGAAGCAGTAAGAAAGTGCACACCATTACAGGGTGTTTGCCTAGGAATAGTAAAATGATTTTGTAAATGCTGTCTTCCCTAATAAATCTGAATGCTTGTGGGGAGATTAGGCCATTATCCAGTGCTGGGATAAATGAAAAAAAAATATGATGGATCACAGGCTTAAGGGGCTTTAGGGCTTTGTTAGGGATGGGGCAGGATGATGCTAGTTAGCCACGGCAGTTGGAGAGTCAAATCAGAAGGCCTGAATTCTAGTTTAGGGCCAGTTTGGTGATTTCCAATATTTAGGCTGGGAAGACACTGGACAAGTTTTAATGAATTAAAGGAGAGGGGGAGTTCTCTAAGCTCTGAGTCCAAGTCAGACATCAACCTGACTGTACCAGTAGGGTAGAGTGAAGTAAGAAAAAAGGGAGCCTTTAAGTCAGCAGAAGATTCAAAGGCCAGTAGTGGTTGTCATCTTTTCCCAAGGGGCTTGTCAAGCACCTAATTGCAGATGGCACTGCTGAAGTCCACCTGAGGGAACAACACTGAATATGCACTTTACCATGAATTCAGTAGAAGCTGCTTCTAGTCCGAGAACCACGAGAAACCCTGGATGGCCAGAGAGCATGATTTCTAAGAATTCCAGGATCAAGGCAACTCTTGTCAGAAATCTGTAGAACAGCAGCCATTGAACAGTACAGCTGAGGTCAATGCACTATTTTGAATCTATATATATTTTTTTCAACCATAAAAATTATACAAACTCAATTATATGGGACTGGTGAGATGTTTATTGGTTAAGGTACTTGCCTTGCATGCAGCTGACATGGGTTCAATCCCCAGCATTCCATACAGTCTCCTAAATAGTGCCAATAGTGATTTCTGAGTACAATTACCTCTGAGTATTGCCAGTTGTGGCCAAAAAACAAAAAGAAAAAAATCCATGCACACACACAAGCATATATATGTGCATCTATATGCATGTTTTATATATGTGTGTGTATGTGTCTATATATATATATATATATATATATATATATATATATATATATATATGCATGTGTGTGCATGTTTAAACCAACTAATTGGTGAATATTAGAAATGTGTGCTGGTCAGTTAGAAAGTGACCACTGTGAAGGTTTAGGGTATATTGCTGTTTCCTTTGAGTACAACCTACTTACGACATCAGACCCTCAGCCTTTTTGAACTAAACTCTTAGGTCCTAATCCTTCAAGTTTTCTCAGTTGAAGAAAGATGGGCAATTTCTTGGAATAAGTGGATTCTGATTATACCTTCAAATACAAGTCTAGTAGTGTTAAAATCCTGGAACATAAATTCAATAGGATATCAGATGAAGCATGACTCCTCCCAGGAGTGAACCTCTGAGCAACACTGATAGATCAGGAGAAAGGAATGACATCTAGAATAAAACACCCCAAGTTTCCCTTTGGGAGGCAGAAAGCGGCTTGGGAAATGAAAGGAATTTTATTCAAAAGTGAGAGAATTCAGACTTCAATGATACATCATACTATTAATAATAAAGAGTTCTGTCAGTTGAATCCCCAATCTTCCAAGTACGCTCTGTGTTGTTCCATTAAGCCAGCAGTATCCACCCCAGGGAAAAACATTTGGCAATATCTGAAAAGTTTTTCATTTTCTAATTTTATGGGTGCTGCAAGCATCTAGTAGATGGAGACCAAAGACGCTGCTAAATGTACTATGATGCGCCAGACATTCCCTTTTGTCCCACCCCAGCAAAGAATTTTCTGGCCCAGAAAGTCAAAAGTATCAAGGGTGAGGAACCTTGTATTAAACTCTCTCACTTTCCCTTCAATGTCCAAATAAAAGCGGGAAGTTTCCACAACACCTAAGTCACAGTGCCAGGATCTGAGTTGGGTCTCTGTCCCTACCTTAAACCACACATTGCTCTATTATCCTGAAGGTGGAAGCGAACGTCTCATTTCTTAGATAAAGATACAGAGACTCAGATGCTGACATCTGTCCTGAGTCTCACCTTCATCAATGAAGCAAAGTCCCTTCACACTTTGTTCAGTGATGATAAGCACAAGCAACTGCATATCAAGTCAGGGAGCTTCTTTTCTCTAATCTGCTACTATGGCCTTAATAATCCACACTTTATTTCTGCTCTCTCCAATCTTTAATCTTTCACTTGCTTATTCATGAAATCATTACTGAGGAAACCCCTCCTTTGTACTGGGCACATGGTAATGATATTGACTATATAGAGGTCAGAAGACAAATGAAAGAGAGCTGCAGGTACAGGAGTTAAACACTTAGAGCCCACTGACCACCTGTGTTTTATAAATAAAGTTTTATTAGGACATACACCTATTTACTCCCTGCAACTGCTTCTGCATTACAACAGTAGAGTTGAGAAGTTGTGACAGATAGTCCTGCAAGCCTAAAATATTTGCTGTTTACTTCCATACAGAAAAAAGTTTGCCAACAACCACACTAGCTCCATTATTCAAGCAACAACAGCAAGCATTGAAATGAACTTCAAACTAAATCAAGAATCACTTTACAGATGCAACTGTAATTTCTATTGGCAGTGCAAAGACTCTTAAATGTTTAATGCTCATACACATTCCAAATTCAGAAACTTCAAAATATTTTGTTTCTTAAAAATGCTTTGATTTGGGGACCAAAAAGTGAGGACAGGGAGTAAAACACTGACCTTGCATATGGCCGACCCCACTTTGATCCCTGCCACTGCATTTATTCCCCTCTTCACTGCTAGGGCTCACACTGGAGCACAGAGTCAAGAATAGCCTTTAAGAAAACAGAAAGAGATAGAAAGGAAAAGAAATAAAGATTCTGCCATGGAGGCGGGCTGGGGGAGGGGGAGGGAACCGGGGACGTTGGTAGTGGGAGATGGGTACTGGTGGAGGGATGGGTGCTGGAACACTGTATGACCAAAACCCAAATATGAACATCTTTGTAATTGTATATCTCCATGGTGGTATAATAAAATACTTAAAAAATAAATGAATAAAACTAAAATAAAAACTGGAAAAGAAAAAAGAGAATAGCCTTTAAGTCCTGCTGAGTATGCCCCAAGCCCAATTCCACCCAAAGTAAATGAAAATTGCTCTGACTTTTCTAGAGCCCAGGATAAATAGACCTTTTAGTAAAATTCAGAATTGGCTTAAATTCTCCACCTAACTTCCTGGTTACATAGATGCATGTTCTCGTTTCTGTTATGACTATAACTCAACAAGTGTAGAATCTCCTGTTGTATCAGTTTTCCTTGGATCAACAGAAAATCACTCACAGATCAGAGGTTTAAGGAATGGGGAAACTTGGAAGACCAGAGCAGGGTCTTTTATTGGGTCTGTTACTGGAAGTTAGGTGGAGAATTTAAACCAATATGGTTTTAATTGCACGTGAACTCAAATCTCTGATCAAACACTCTAAGGTTCAATGGAGTCTCTCACTAAAAGGATGCCAGCCCTTTGTCTTATTTTTTTTGGGGGGGGGGGGGGGGGGGGGGGGGGGGGGGGGGGGGGGTTAAAAGGACAGTGTAGAAAGAGGAATAAAAAAGAAATGAAACATACTTATTGTGATGGTAATCCTGCCCCCAAACCAAAGAAAACATCCATCCATCTATCCATTCACATGCTAAGGCCACAAGTTTCCACTTGGATGTGATTTCCATATTCAAAAAATCCCATGTGGGTTGTGTGGGGGCACAGACAATTCTCTATAGGAGAATGATCCCTAGATCAGGGTGACTGACATAAGCATATGTTTCCCTCCTGTGACTTTCTCCTGCTTGAAGATCCCTACCTGCTGCCGAGGAAGCTAGAAGAGGTGAGGCATAGTTAGACATTCAGAAGAAAGGGCACTGAGCAAAAAGCCAAGTGATTATCACACTCACAACTGACATGGTAAAAGAACTTAGTGGAAATGAGGGATTACATCTGTCAAGCTGGATTCTGCCTTCCCCACGGGTGAGCACTGGACATGGGTACTCTGATTATGAGACTATGCTCCTCGGAGCGATGGTGTCACCAAACCAGCCTTACAAAAACAGAGCGGCTTAGGTGGGGGTGGGGATGGATTTAACTTAATAGCAATTTGGATGATATTGGACTCAATTTTCTTACTTGAGAAATAGATTGAGGTGCCACCTTCTGTTCAATCACATGTAGAATATATTTACTAAGATAATGCCTGTGAATGTCTTTATAAACTGCACTGTAGTGATCAAGAAGCAAAGTGGTCAGAAACTAGCACTTTACCTTGTACTCTCCTGGGTACAAAGGAGAGAAAGTGACTGGATAAAAAAGAGCAGAATTGTTGAAAAGGGACTGAGCATTGGCCTTGTAAACTGAGGGTGTGAAATGAAGCTTTCACTTGAGAGACAAGGTGAAAACACTGAACATGTTAGTGGTTGGGCTTTGAGTCCATTTATGATCAACAGTAGAACCAACCCACGTTTCTAGGTCAGTCTTTACCTAGTGCTTCTTCATTGGTCGATGACAACCTCCCCCAAAGTGCAAAGTAAAAGCTAGGAGGTCCCACAACATCTGAATCCTTGTGCCAGGATAAGTGTTGGGTCTGTTTCTCTTTCACGTGTCTCTCTCATGTGCTTTTCTTTCACAATCCCACCTTCCCAGCACATTTGACCATGGGCTCAAGATACTCTCCAAGGATTTCCATAAATAGGTCTTGAGGCTGAAGAGATAGTACATAAGGTAAGGTGCTTGCCTTGCATGTGGAGGATCTGAATTCAATCCCCAGCACTGCATATGGTTTCCTGAGCACTGCCAGAAGTGATCCCTGGGCACAGAGCCAAGAGTAAGCCCTGGACATACTGTAGGTTTGGGTGTGACTCTTCAAAGGACAAGGCCTCCTGTTCCAGCAGACTGTAGCACATCAAGCTGCACTATATCAAGTTGCAAACAGGCTGACAATTCTCACAGAACAGCAGCCAAGTCTTGCTTCTGCGCTAACTCCCGGATCTAAAGATGTGTGGGATCATTCCATTTTTTTCTCACTTCACATAGTAAACATTGTAGGATAGGAAAGGCAATCCACTTGATGAACACATTAATTAAAATAATCAATATACATATAATCATAGGTCAGCTCTCCCCAGGCATCATTTATCACGTTCAGTGGTACCACAATTGTACTCGCCACGATTATTACTAAATGCCTAAACTTCATACCTGGTTGTGGTCGAGAAATGATGAACAGAGAATTGCAAATGACAAGAACGGGGAGGTGGGGAGTACGGCATAAATTCAACTGTTCTGAGCTGCACTTACCAAACTGAATATCCAACATTCAATTTTAGGTTTTACGTTTCAGTTAGCTAAGAAAAATGAAATAATTCATCCGTCGTAGCTGACAAGAAGTGCATCCTTGGCCAGGAATATAACACTGGCGAGGGGGCGCAACAGAAAGGGGCTCACTTATTTGAAAAGAGGGAAGGTAACACCCACACTAAAATTCATATCTATTCTCGTTCTCTTTGGAGGGAAAAAAAAAGCTATTTTTTAATAGCTAAAGTGCACTTCTTCCCTCTCCTTCCCTCTCTGTAAGCACTGTTCTTTCTCAGCAGGAGAAGGTCCCGGCTAGCAACTACGCTCCGTAGGATCCAATTCAGCCTTTCCAAAGAGTTGTACTTTTTAATAAAATTTCATGGTCCATTTTAACCTTTCGCGGCAAAATCCACATAAGTTCCCAGCATGCTGCTGGTACACACGACCCCAGCCAGGCCTATCTTTGACAGCTTCTGTGTTTGTCACTTCACTGTCTGCTTTCCCATTACACCCGTCTAGACCTTCATCATAAAATATAATTATGTTTCCATGCCAATCATACCTAGTAGCTGGTGAGCTACGAGATAACAGTCCATCTCTTATTAAATCTGCGGGCCCTGGACCTGTATACCCCATCCCTCTGGATAGCTAGAGCCAGAGAGAGGAGAGAAGTAAGAAACTGGGGAGGTGGGGGGAAAAAAACTGCTTCAATGTCTAGTGCCTCTGGGCTTCCTGACTGCAAACGCCCCCTTTACCGCACTCGCCCATATTATGATCTTAGAAAAGAAGACAGGTTTCAGGGTCAGCTAAATCTATGCTCGGGTTTCTGGTTTTTCTACTCGGCAAATGATGACCCTTTTCAGGATCAATCTTGCCTTCCCAAGCCTCAACTTTTTCATATGGAGAGTAGAGATGAAAACACTACCTGATGTATGGTGATGAGAAAGAGGCAGAAAGTCCACCTACTACGCTGTTCAGAGGCTGGGGAATCTCAGAAACATTTCACTAAGTGTGGGTTCTTGCTATTAAGAGCCTCTGGAATCAGGTCTCTTCTGAATCTTAAAAGTAGCTCGATGGCAAGGCTGAGGAAAGGGACATTCCCCCTCCGAAGATAGCTCGGTTGCCTGACACCAGTCCTTGGTTGCAGACTCTCCAGCAGTGACAGAGCATATTTCCCAACACAGAGCTCTGGCAATTTATGATGGATGACTTTGAAACTCACAGCAAATCCTGTTATGGCCCTGATGCCAGCTTTGAGCAAACAACTCTTGGAGGAAGAAAGGGAAACATTATGAAAATTTTGCTAAGTCGTACAGTTCTCTGGTCAGGAGAGCAGACCGTTCTTGAAGTCCTGCTTGCTTGTGTTAGTACCTTGGTGAGCCACTTGCTAACTTGGTCACCTGGTGCAAGTCACATCAACTTCAGTTTTCTCAGCTGTACAGTGGCAAGTGCAAAGCTTACCTCAGAAGTTAAAACATTTAACTGAGGGTATGAACCATTAAAAGATTTAGATTAGGACTGACATATGACAAGTAAAGGTTCCATTAAAATCAACTATTATTATATCAGAGACTCGCAGACATGGGGCAGAGCTGCTACTGGCTCTCCCTGTGACCAGCCGCTCACGAGGCGCCGGGGAGGGATGGTGGGTTCTAGCCCTGGCCCACCATCCCAGCAGAGCCTCGCAACAAGCCAGACGACCCCCCCCCCACTCCATGAGGGCCTCCATTTTCCACATCCGGACTTCTCTCTCGTCAGACCTCCACCCAGCAGACCAGCCTATCAGTGCCCGGCTCATCGAAGTTCCACCCTGCAGCAGTCTTTCTTAAATCCGGCTCAGGTATGCCGGTCCAGAGACTTGCAGACATGGGGCAGAGCTGCTACTGGCTCTCCCTGTGACCAGCCGCTCACGAGGCGCCGGGAGGGATGGTGGGTTCTAGCCCTGGCCTACCATCCCAGCAGAGCCTCGCAACAAGCCAGACGACCCCCTCCATGAGGGCCTCCATTTTCCACATCTGGACTTCTCTCTCGTCAGACCTCCACCCAGCAGACCAGTCTATCAGCGCCCGGCTCGCGCGGCCGTGGTTTATCAATAAATGCTGGACTTAGAGATGCCTACAAGAGTATGCTACCTGCATGGCAGAGCCTGGCAAGCTACCCGTGTTGTATTTGATATATATGCCAAATACCAGTAACAATTATAGACCTCATTCGGAATGGATTGAGGCTCTTTATGTTCCTGGAGCAAGCAGATGCCTTGGGCTCTACTAGCATGAGACAGGACATATGGAGATGTTACTGGGGCCCGCTCGAGCAAATCGATGATGAACGGGAAGACAGTGATACAGTGATACAGTGATTATATCAGAAATCTTCATTGATGCCAAGTAAAGCATGGTATCAAAATTGTTTAAAATAAATTTGATCCATGATAAAAAAATGGATCAAATTCCACACAGTTTGCTATTGACTTGTGATAAATTCACCCACACTACTTTAACAAGAACTGAGTAAGCTCTTAGTTTGTACCAGGCACTGTTGTAGGTGCTGTGAATAGAGAGAAAACTAGGTTCAATTCTGATCTTCCAGGGCTTCCATCCTGGGATTCACAACAGAAGTCTCCCAGCATATCTGATAGGAAAATTTGTTGTAACAAGAGATTCCATATTGGTTCCCAACAAACCTACTCTCTACTCTCCATATGAAAAAAAGATAAGTTATGGAGACATTTTGTCATCACAATGAGGGTATGGAGGGTTCTATTGGAAAAGGGTATGGAAACTGCTAACTATCCTATAATTGGTTAGCACACACATACACACACAATGACAAAGAATGATGATACTGCAAATGTCAGTGGTGCTGAGGCCAAGGAATTCGAGGAGAAAAGTTCTGTACGAGTTAGTTGGTCCTTGGTTATATGTGGTCTTGAGCAACTGGGGACAATTAGGGACACAGGGAAAGGACCCAGGAAATGGTATAGACTTGCCCTGAATGAAGAATAAGGAACCATAAGACATCAGCTTTGCTTGGAATCACCCTTCCCAGGACAGAGAACGCATAAAAAGCACCCGAAGTAGAGCCCCAGTTTAGGATCCCACACATTCTTTTTATGGTGATGAACTCTGGCATAATTGGAGCTGCTAACCTGCAGGCAAGCAAAAACCCATTGCTTCCTTGTCAGATAACCTCACGCCTAAGTGAGAAGTATCACTCTTCCTTTAAGTCTCCCAAGTCAGATTGCTCCAGATGCACCCAGAAACTACCATCAGTCAGCAAAAAGAATAATCAAGAAAGTAGATAGGCCTATAGCTCCCTCCATCTTCCTAATATCGATGGATGTTTGTGAATGAGGAGCCCATGCAGCCTAATAACAGGGAGACTAAGTGGACTTGAATTCGGTGGTGGCCAGTTTTATGTCAGTTAAGTCTCAGCTGGAAGAGCAAAAGCACAGGCTCTGCTTGGTCAGAGTCCATGAGTCAGAACTTGGTCACTTCACATCAATGTGATCTTTAGTAAGTAACATCGTCCGTGCCACAGCTGAGTAAAATAACAGCAATTTTTTTAGTCATCATTGGGATTGAATGCATCCATACAGAAAACTTCTAAGGACACGGCTTGGTTCCAAGTAAGCACAAAGTCAAAGCTTGTTTTTGTCACCACCACCACAGTCACTACTACGCCAAGGTAGGCAAGCAACTTCACCCAAGTCCCACTCACTCTTTAAAAAAATGAGCATAGCTATCATCACCTCACTGAGCGCAGGCTTTAACCAAGAACTCTGACCAGAGCTTGATGCATTTTGCTATGATATTCATTATTTGTACACTTAGAATTATTTTACATAGAAGTTTGACAAAGCTTTCAATGCATTTCTCAGTCTTTCCTTAAACTTTTGACTTTCACAATAAGATGAAGAGGCCACAGTTCAGATGGTTCCAGAAAACATGGGGTTGTGGAATGGACTCAGGAAGTGAGCTCTCAGAATCATGATGAAGTGACCAAGGTGAATGTAAAATATTAGTTCTGGACCCACCTCCCTTCAGAGGGCACTTTGCTCTTAATGATTCACATTACTGCAAACATTCTTTAGCACTGAGCCAATATTGGACATGGAAGGCATTTGCATAGCCACCAAGGTACTGCTGTGACTCTTGCTTTGAGGGGAGAGGATGATGGAGGTGGGAAATGGGCACAGCATCACCTTCCTCAACCTCTCTCCATCCTCCCAGCCCCACTGCCCATCACATAAGGGAGCACAGCATCTCAGGGGTGCTATTTTGTAGATGTGCCTATTTTGGTCCCATCTGGGCTTTGTCCTGTAGGGTCTGATCTCCTCTAGGATAAACGCTTTTCAGAAGTCTGACCCCTAGGTCTAGCAAGGTTAAGTCAACTAAGTATCCCAAACAAGTTGAGAACCAATGATTTCCACCACACAGACACCACCTGCCCCAACAGTCGCTCTCTCTAAACTCATTAAAATGACGTTCGGCTTCTTTCATGTTTCCAGCAGCTTAGGATTCTGAGGGAGAAGCAGGAATACCCACGGAGCTCAACCTGGAGTCTGCTGCTTAGATCTGAAGCTGCATCAGATAAGCAAGAATGTTCTGGTTTCATCCAGCCACATGGGAGGGAAGATGAAATTCCTTTCTCTGGCCTTCCCCAGCTTCTGCACAGTTGAGATGGATTTGGCAGGAGACACTGAAGGTGGTCACTTGGGACTTTGGGACACTGGCCTGTTCTGAATCACCGGGTATAAACTGCCACAATGGACGAGCACTCTGTTGCCTTTGGAGAAGCTTTTTTTTAAAAACTGATTCTGCCAGAAACCACTTTGTCTGCATTTCAGATAACTAAAATATCACAGTGTCTGTGGTTGGAGGCACCCCTTGTCATTCATGCGTTAATTGCCCTAACATACAGCCAAATGGTGTGGACTAATTATCATTTACAAGATCACTTAAAAACCCATTCCCTGGCCTCAGGCAGGGGCTAAGAAGTCAAGTGCTAATGTTCATACAAACCAATTCTAGGAAAGCTGAAGAGATCGGATGAAGTCATGTTGATTTCACTTTCCTTCACGATATAATTCAGGAATAAATATAGATGAAGGACACAGTGAACACAGCCAGGACCCCGAGCTTGACCTTCTGCTTGGTGAGCTGCTGCCTTCCAATGACCAACTCCCACCTGCCAAGCCCATCTGCTATAAGCTCTCTGGCAGTCAGGAAGTCACAAATTATATCCTACATAATTCCTAAAAAGTGCCAGCAGTTTGGGGGATCAGGGAGATAAAGAGATGGAGGAAAGTATCTCTGGTCTTTTAGGCACTGGTGGGCTGCCTCACTAAGCTCCTGCTATAAAAATTAGATAGACCACTGGTCAATTTCAAATAAGTCTTGAAAAATCTCGGTAAATTATAAAATAGTAGAAGTAAGCAATTAACCGTACCAGAAGTTTGATTTAAGGGGGTCCCCTGAAGGCATTTTACAAAGACAACGCTTTAAAAGGCAGCAAAAATAGGCAATCGATAAGTAATTTCCACAGTGATGTACTGATCTGTAAGTAATCACTCGGTGATGGTGTCTTGTGATTTTTCTGGAAGAACTTTGAAGTTCCATCCCAGGACAACCTCACGGATTTAAGCAACAACTCTATGTTTCTTCCAGCTCATTGGCATGGCTGGAACACCAAGGTATGCAAATACCCTATCTGGTAGTTCTGTCATTGAGGGGCAGGCTAACCCAAGACCCCAGAAAGTCTACCACATTTTTCTCCATCTTCTCTGCCACTTGAAAATTCTCTTTTGCAAGCAAACAAGATGAAATCGCTGCTTATTGACATAAAATAAATTATGAATTTATTTTATTCATGCTTTAGGAAAAAGCATGAATGAAAGCAGAATGGAGGCTGCAGGATTAATGGAGAAGGGTACGCTAAGCAAAAGTATTTAGCAGCTCCTAGCATCTCCACAGATTACGCACACGTTCAACTCTACCCCAAAGTCATTAATACTTCAAGAGAGTTCCCAGTGTTGGAGTAATGCGAGACAGGAACAGTGAAACCTGAGGTAAGAGTCTATTTTAATATAGAGTAGGAAAAATAACTCTTGCATTTATGGACATTTACAAAGATTTTAAAAATGAGCCCTTTCTCTACCCTTTCTAACAGAGTAGGTGGTAAACCCCCAACACCAAAGAAAGATGCTACCAGCATCTCACTTGCATAGGCATATAAATATAATTATTTCATTAAAAAATACAGTATAATGACTTAGGCATACAACCTACTGGGCAGAGGTATTTTATGTTATCTACAGTTAATACCTATTTGAGTGGGATACAATGACATTTAATTGTTTTATTCTATGATTAGCAAAGCAACCCATTGAATCTAATATTAGTCATTCGTCATAAAATCATTTTCAGAGAAACAAACTGCTATATTTCTCCCTCAAAGAACAGCAAGCATTTAAAACACATTTTCCCAACGATGTTACACAGGAAAACAGCTTAGAAATGTTACTTTAAACAAATCCGTTCTCTGGCTACCAACAACAAGACGAATTGGAACAAATGCTTGGCTCTGTTCTTTCCAAGCCTCCTTCTGTCCACCTGTCAAAGGCAATTTTGACCCCACCAACCCAAGAGGCAGCTAGGGAGCGATGGAATGGGCCCTGCTGCTTGATGCCCTCTGTACTGTATGCCAGCATCCTCATTAGGGATTATCCAACTCACTTGAAGCCGGGAGAGAGAAGATGGGCTGGCTGCCAAGTGTTCTTTCAACACAGATTCCCGAAAGAAGATCCTGCAAAGTGTCGAAAGCCCAGATTTTCAGCAGTTCACTTTCTAGACTCTGTTACATAGCAACCATGCCAGCTAACAGAAGGTACCAACCAAGTTAATATTTTGTTTAAATGATACACTGTATTAACCCTCTGGGAAAATCCAAGTTTCCTCCATCAGATTACCTATTGTCAGATATCATCCACACAGAACATCGAAGGGTGGACTGACGCTCTAGGGGTGGATTGACGTGCTTGTTTGATTCGTTTAAAAATGACATGGGGTAAAAAAATGACATGGGGCCGGAGCGATAGCCCAGCGGGTAGGGCGTTTGCCTTGCACGCGGCCGGCCTATTCCGGCCGGGTTCGATCCCTGGCATCCCATATGGTCCCTAGGAGTAGTTACTGAGTGCAGAGCCAGGAGTAACCCCTGAGTGTCACCGGGTGTGACCCAAAAAGCAAAAAAAAAAAAAAAAAGTGACAGGGAAAAAAACTAAAAATGAATCTAACCATTTCTTGGCAGCGAGGCAAAAGGTGACTCTTGCTTGTAACTATTTGGGCTAATATTATTAAAAGTACATTAGCATGCATTTAATATGTGCATAATGCCCTTTAGTTAAAAGAAGGCTTCTACGATTGCATTCTGAAAGATACTCATTTCATTCCTATCCTTGATTTGAAAGTGATAACTCAATTGCACTAAATACTCTTAGGGTTTCGGTTCATTTGAATCACACCAACACAGACAAAATTAAAACAGAAGAGGAATTCAGAAGAGTAGTCAGGAACCCCCAGGAGCTGAGCTGCCGTGAGCCTTCCTGGAGGTATATTATAAAGAAGCATGAAGAGACCAATCACTTGAAAATTAACTTGAGAGAAACCAAGACCTTTCCTTTAGGAATACAGATGCACTAGCAGAAGACTTTCACCTCTGCCCCAACCTTGTATGCTAGCAACTTGCTAGCCCAGCCCAGGTCATGAGAAAAACAAACAAACAAACAAACAAACAAGCCACTGGGCTGAGGAACATGAACATGAGTAAATGATCCCCCATGGATTTTTTTTGGGGAGACGCTGTTTTCTTTTCAACCATCACATTAGTTTAAATTCACATTCATTTTGGAGGCTATGTGGCCAGCAATTAAATCAAGTTAAAACCTTCAGCATTTGATTTTCTGATTACATAATCACCAAATGCCCCCTAGGAAAGGTTTTGAAAAGAACTAGTGGTACACAGAGGAAAAATCCAGACCACTCCGCACACTGCCACCCACAGCCAGCCACTGATAGAGGCGGGCATGCTCCTGGGAGAATGAGGCTGATTTTGTGTGTTTTAAGGCTATCCAGAGATTCAAAAGCCATTTGCATGGCTACAGTCCTCTGTGGTTTTCAGAGGAAAAAGTTAAAAAGGGAAACAGTGCCCTGTGGTGCCAATCCACCAACGTAACCATCAGTTAAGTATCTCCATGTTCACGTTGCACTGACCCCCTCAGCATGCTCCATCTGCTGTGAGACCAGGACTCAGACAGAAGCAACTTAACTTTTCCATTGCTCAGTCCCCTTTCCCATAGCTTTGGGATCTTAGCAAGACACAATTGTGGTCACTTCCTGAGTGTCAGAGGAGTCCCTGCCTCTGGAAGTCAACCATTGCCACGCAGTCTCCCCTCCCCATTTGTTTCGGTCCAGTGGTACCAGTAGAGAGTATCTGCCATGCACAAGACACAGAGCAAGGTCTGCATCATAGCAGCTCCCCAGCACAGAAACCTCCCCATCCTTCTACCATTACGTCATGGCTCCGTGGGTACCAAATCACTGCCCCAATTTCTAAGACTTTTCATGGGCTCCCAAAGTGTCAACTGACTTGGAATGCAACATGCAACTGACAGCTTGTACCCACACCCAGCACACCTGTCCCAGCCAGGTAAGGAGGAGACAAACCCTGACCAAGAGAAGGATCAATGTAACAGACTCTCTCCATTTAGAAGCACCTCTTGAAATAACAACAAAATAGCAAAATACTTTGGAGCCACAGAACAAATGGGACTTGCGCTTTATCAAGTGACACAGTTATCTAAAAGGGTCTCTCTGGCTGGCTCTGTCTGTGTGTCTGTCTGTCTGTGTATCTGTCTCTCTCTCTCTCTCTGTCTCTCTTTGTCTGGGTTTCAAATATTTAGTTTACAAAATCCAGCTGATATTAATAATTAGTAACACTGCTTCTTAAAGGGCAATTAAGGGAGAGAAAGACAGGAAGAAGGGAGGCAGAGGAGAGAGAGAGAAGAGAGAAGGAGAGAGAGAGTTCTAAAGCCAGCTTTCCGTTTACTTTTCGATTCCCAGAGTCAAAGGGTACTAGGGGTGCCAGGTTTCTGGAAGGTTTTCCCTAGCACCTTTAGCCCTAGCAGAGGACCACAGAGCTTTAATTCTTCATGTCAGCACTGCCCAGCTCCCTTTTTCCCTCCACCTCTAAACTGCAAAGAGACCCTCAAGCAGCGACTCCCGCTACACCATCCAAGCCTTCATTCCATCAGGAGCCCATGGCTCAGTCTCAGAGGTCTAAGATCTTCCCACTGGCAAGTGCTCTTGTGGGTGTTCCTATTTGCAGGAAATCTAAACTCCCTGCTGAGCAGAGCATCTACTGTTGCATCGATAAATTGCAAAGCCTGCGCGATCTCAATGGGGGGGGGATAAAGTCCAGATGCAATGGAGACAAGGGATTTGGAATCTACAGAGAAAGTGCAAAACCAGTTCAACCCTTTACCCCGGAGCGATCCCGGGAGCCTGGAGGTCTCCAAGGACAGCGAAGAGTCGTTCCCGAGCAGGAGGAAAGAGCCTTGAGAACTGGGAGGGGGCGGGGGCCTTGGCATTCACCTCTGCCTGGGGTGAGGGCAAAGGCCCAGGCGTGAAAAGTTTGCACCGGGAGCTGAGCGAGGCTGGTGTGCCACCTACAAGGCACTTTCCACTGCCAGCAGGGGACCCATCGGCGGCTGCGCCTCCCTCGTGCTGGCCAGGCACCGGCGTGACCACGTGAAGCCAGCGCTGGTTCTGACAGCAGCCCGCAAGTCCCAGCAGGGAGCCGCGGTGGCTCGCGCCGAGCCGAAAGGGTTACAGACCACAAAGCAAAGCTATTTCCCCGCGAGCGCGGGGGCGCCTTGTCCCGGGCCTCTCCTGGCCGGCCGGTGCAGCTCGCCGGCCGCCCTCGGCCCCGGCCCTGGCGATCCCCTACCTTGCTGGTTCTCCATGTTCGCAGCAGCTGCCGACTCCGCCGCCGCCGCCGCCGAGGCGCTGCCCGCCGCTCCCGGGCCCGGGCCGGGGGCCGCCTCCGCCGCTCAGTTCCGCCAGTCTCCGGTTGGTGGCCGTGAGTTCGGCTCGCAGGTTGGTCACCTCCTGGCTGGCCGACTGGACCGCCCCATCGATGCGGAGCGCGAGCTGCTTATTGTCTTCCATCATGCTCAGGATTTTGGCCTGGGGGCGAGAGAGGTGACAAAGAGCTGCATGATGCGTGGTGGGGAGGGCGCGCGGCCCGGCGCCCCCGCCTCTACCTGTTGGGTCCCCCACGGCCCGGCTTCCCACCCCCGCCCCAGCGCCCCGACCCCCAGGCACAGGCGGCAGCAGCAGCGCCGGCTCCTTGGGCGCAGGAATGACAGCGGCGCCTCCAGCCTGAGCCGCGGCAGTGGCGCGGGGGTGGGGGAGGGAGGAGGAGAAAAGGGAGGTGGACGAGCTGGAGGAGGAGGAGGAAGGAGGAGGAGGAGAGAGGAGGAGGAGGAGGGAGCAGCAATCGCAGAGACCCCAGTGCAGAGAGCGGCTTGGAGGACACCGCGCGCTCGGCACTCTTTCAATGGAGCCTACCATTGCCACCGCGCTCAGGAGGGGGCCTGGACCCCGGGCAGGGGAGCACCCTCGGCCTCACACACCCCCACTCCGCGGACACACCTCCCGGAGGGGGGGGCGGTGGGCTGCGGGGCCCCCCGGGGGCAGGGGAGGTGGTATCCGGCCTGGGGTGGGTGACGCAGGGTCCCAGTCCGTCCCCCTGTCCCCTCCCTGAGCGGTGGGGCTGCCTCGCCCTGGTGAACTAGCTCCCCGCGCCGCCGATCTGGGACTGGGGAGGAGGTGGGCGCTTAGGAGAGAGAGGGGTGCTGTGAAAGGGGACCTGGGAAGGAAGCGAGAACGGAGTCTCTGGGCGAGGGCGGGGGTGGGGGTGGGGGGGCTGCTTGGTGGAGCTAGGGAAGCAGCCGAGTTCTTGCTTTGCTGCTTCCCTGAAATGCGGCTAAGGACTGTGACAGCGATGAGGAGCTAGGCTAGTGCCCTGAGTACCTCTCAACTCTACACCCCGCTTAAACCCTATGCTGCCTCCCCAACTTGTGCTGACCCGCTCCATCCTGCAAAGAAATGCTAGGTCCTTCCCCAGGGGGATATTGCTCTTTCCTCCCTCCCTCCCTCCCTCCCTCCCTCCCTCCCCTACCCCCCCAACTGAGCAGCCCTTCATCTCTGGACCTGATCTGGGAGAATTGCCAGAGCCAGGTCCGAGGCTGGGCCCCAGTATTGGGGGGTGGACAGCTGAGGACCAGTCTGGGAGAGAAGGCTGGGAAGAACTCAGGGAGACTCCTGCTATCTCCTCCCACTGGGAGTAGGAACACCAAGACCAGCTGCCTCAGTTTACCCACTATTTCCTCCCAGTCAACAGAGGTGCCCATAAATAAACACCACCTTGCTGCTCTTCCAGCTAGAGCACAGGCTTTACTTTTTTTTTTCACTCGGGATTCTTGCCACCAGACCCTGTTACCATGGCAAACTTTATTCCATGCAAATAGGCCAATTTAAAATAGCCAGGGTCGCCCCCAGGCACAGGGCTCCACCGTTCCTGCTCTGTCTCTCCCTTGGGTCACCTATTCAGAGTCTGCTACAGAAACGATGTTGAGGGTCACAGAGAGCATTCACCATTCAAGAGCAACAGCATATATTAGACGCCCGTTGTGTGTGCAGCGCTTAGCATGCATTTTCATCTCTTTGGAGTAAGGATGCTTCGCCCCATTTTAGAGATGAGGAGACTGAGGTCGTGGGTATGGGTTAAGCAACTTGTCCAGGAGACCTACAGAAACCAGGGAAACCAGGACTGAAAGTTGCTGTTAGTTGATTCCAAGTTAGTCCCATTGTGCCTTCACACTGATTCCTGCCTCTCCCCACCTTCTATATGGAACCATAAAAACACATTCCTGCTCTGTCCCTCCATGCCAGCTCTATCCCCTGTGACCAGTAACAAGCTCTGGCGGGAGGATAGGGCAGTATTAGGTGGTGGAACATGTGGCAGCAGTCACGATTTCTCACTCTGTTCACTAGCCGGCTAACTGGTCAGGTGGGGATTACACCCCTGGCTTAGACTCATTAGCACCAGTTCTGCCCCCTGGACAAACCAGGTAACTGAAGCTGCCTGATTTATTTGTAGACCAGGGTTGAGTTCTTTGAGTTCTTCAGCTTTGTTGGCAGAGGGGGTTGTGATCAAAATTATAGAATTTTTTGGGTCTTTGAAAAGCAGAGTGTGTATTTGGCCACCGTGAGATGCAGCTTGCTGAACCCTGGATAAGTTAAACCTAAACACCAAATTGTTGAAAATAGATAAAAAAAAAAAACCCTGCATATAAGTGTTCACAAATCATTATTTACAATAGACAGAACAGCCAGAGAGATAATGCTGGGGCTTGCCTGATAGAAAAGCCAGAAGATAGCCCCATATGAGTGGATAAACAAATTGCCATATATTTATACAATGGAATATTATTCAGTTGCCCAAAGAAATGAAGCACTGACACTGTATTGTGGTTAAACCAAAAATATACTAATTAGATCTGGCCCCCCATTAGAAAGCCAGGCATGGAGAGCCACACATCCATGATTTACTTTATATGAAATTCCTAGCGATAACCAGTATATACTGAAAATCACAGAGACCGAAGACAGACATTTAGCTGTGCCTGTGGGGAGGAATGCGTGGGTCTAAGTGCTTAATGGCTACCGGATATTATTGGGGGTAATGAAAATGCTTTGGAACTAGGTAGAGGTTGTGGTTATACAACCCTGTGAATGTACTAAATGTCACTGACTTTGCTTTTAAATGACTACTTTTCTGTTAGGTGAACAAAAAATAGTCAGCAGATATGCAAATACAAAAATAAGGAGGGAGGGGAGCCGTGTTCTTCGAATAAACCTGAGATCTGGAGCAGCTCTGTTTGAGAACTGTGTGTCCATGTGTCCGTACATGTGTGTGGATGTGCACCGGCACCAGGGCTGCAGGACTCAGCCAAAGGCACAGCGATGTATCTACCTACAAGCCTCCCTCCCACTTCACCCAGGCTTCTGGTGGAGGAGGCTGGTCAGTTTTTTCCATGTTTTATGTGTTATTCATTATTTGCATCCTTGCAACCCAGCTTATAGTAAGCACTCTGCAAATGGATGTGAGTGAGCGTGTTTGTACAGTAAACAAAGTGACCAAGTGTTACTCATTTTCCTCTTCAGTGAGATTATTCCCACACACCAGAATCTTTAAACCAAGTCAAAGCAAAACAAAACAAAAAAGCAAAGACACATTCCTTAGTGCCCCACTCTGCTCTCTCTGTATCTCGCCCTCACCCCTCCCTCCACTGTTGCCCCCTTTCACCTTCTCCTTTTTCCTGGGGAGGGGAGAGAGAGAGAGAGAGAGAGAGAGAGAGAGAGAGAGAGAGAGAGAGAGAGAGAGAGATTATGAGGTATTAAAATTCCTAGAGACTCACTTTAGAAATGCCCAGGTTCCCTCACCAGATCTTAAAAAATTTCATCTTTTTCTTAAGATGAAAAAAGGAGTTTTCCCAGCTGTGTCTCCTTATGTTCGCCAACAGACCACATAATACAAAAGGACCCGATCACTGGAAGCCTGAGAACAATTCTCTACTTCATATAGCCATTGAGGGGAAGGGGAATAAGTTACTGATCTATCCCCTACCCCCTTAACTTTTTCTATCACCCTTCCTAGGTGCTCCCAGGTAACAAAACTGTCCAACTCTCTGGCCTTTCTCACAAACATTCCTAGCAAGATCCAAGGCTAAGAATCTACCACGCTACTGACAGTGATGTCTGTCACATGAAACTTCCTTCTCTTATAATAATTAAATCCCAAACTCAGGCATTTTTATGAGTGAATGAGGATGCTATGAATATTTAAGCCGAGACAAGTGGCACAGATTAGAATTGTCCGAGGAAACTCAGTAGCGGAACTACAACCAAATGAAAGCAATTTTGAGATCATACCCCAGCTTTCCTGTAGAGTGATAGAAAAAGAGATACAAATAGTGGCTGGAGACTAGGCAACACTGTTGGGGAAAGAAATACTAGGGAGTCGAGGCTGGTGCAATAGTACAGCAGGTAGGGTGTTTGCCCTGCACGCAGCCAACCCAGGTTCAATCCCAGGCATCCCATATGGTTCCCCGAGCACTGCCAGGAGTAATTTCTGAGTGCAGAGCCAGGAGTAAAACCCCTGAGCATTTCTGTGTGTGACCCCACCCCACCTCCCCTCTAAAGAAAAGTAAAAATATAAAAAAAGAATTTGAAGGTAGTCAAACCAGAGACTCCAGAAAATGAGCCATCATTCTATGAAACTGTTTCCAGTCCCTCGATGTCCAAGCTCCTGACAGAGTGTGGGTGACACTTGTCTCACAGAGGGGTGATCCAGGGCCCTGCACAGTCTGGTCCCTCGTCTCCTCTTCTTTCGCTCTCTCTCTATTCCCACAAACATGCTGGAGTCATTCTGTCAGACCTCAGGCTCTCTTTTCTCAGCTGTCCCAACTATGCTCTCCCAGGATTCCTCTGCCTCTGATTCTTTTTGCTTTAACACTCAACAATTCCTTAAATCATAGCACATCTCACCATTGGCCAGCATATTGCTAATTTGAAATTGAGTTTGACAGAATTTGAATAAGTCACTTGGATTTGACTTACTGAAATATAGGTATTTAAATTCTGATCCAGAGTCCCCAAGGCAATCCTGATTATTGTCCTTTGTCCTGGATTCCATGGAAGTTGGAAGAAAGAAAAGGCCTTCTCTGGACTGATTTGCCCATGGCGGGCTGCTATCAGCCCTGGCGCAGACTGCCAGCCCTGAGCCTGGGAAGGCAAAGTCATGTCCACTTCTTGATTTCACTGCTGCTACTTAAGAGATGCTTCTCTAAGCTCTGTGGTTGGAGAAGCAAAATCTCCTGCCCATGCTCCATAACTTTATATCCATGTAGATACTTGGTTTCTCACTAAAACCCCTCTTGTCTTTGATCTTCGCCAGGGATTCGAATCACATTTAACTTTCCAAGGTACTTGTTAGCTTCTCTTATTGTAGCCTTGCAACAACTCCTTTGAGAAAAGGAAGGTAACTGAAATCTACAAGGGGAAGATTAAGACACTAAAGTTAAGAAATTTCCTCTGGGCTAGAGACAGTATAACAGTCAAGGTGTTTCTCTTGCACATCACTGACCTGGGTTCAGTCTCTAGCATCATAAGCCCTTACTTGAGTGACACATTAGCACAGGACCAGGAGTAAGTCCTGAACACCAGTGTGTGCACAGCACCTGTACCCCCTTCCCGCCCAGCATCACAAAAAAAGCTTTGCCCAAGATCATAAAACTGGACTAAAAGATCCATGAGAGGGGCCCGTGCCAAGGTATCCTTCCTCCATGTATCCCCAAGTCTTCCAGAAAGACTCATCAAGTGGATGAGGTAGAAGTAAGAATCTGCACTTCCATGGCAACCCTAGTTTCTTTCAGGGTCAGCATTCAGATCCCCTCTCCTCTCCAAGGTGCAGTTCATGCATGGGACATGGTGGGATGGGGCACATCTGAAAGATAAGCCAGGAGATGGGCTTCTTAGCCCTGAGAAACACACTGGGCTGCGCCAGTGGCTGCCCACAGAGAAGGACCAGTTCTTGTTGAGCTCCGCTATCTGCACTCTGAAGGTCACTCCTGAAAACTCTGCCTCATACTAGGCCCTGCAAGGCACACCCTAGACTTCTGCCTGTTTCTGGTGTTTTGCAAAGTGAGGAGAAGGTCCCTTGCTACAGAGTCCCTAGAAGAGGCACCCTGAAGTGTAGACCCCCAAGCTCCCTTTCAGGCCAGCCAGATCCATGGGGAGATGCCAGATAGCTGAGTTAGCAGGGGTGTTCATAGGCACCAAGGACACTTACTGCCTGGGGGGTCCTGGGCATGTACTCCAAATTGCCAGCTATTCTGTGAATGCATATATGTGAAGACCCTTCAAGCCTCAGGGAGGGCCTCAAGGTTCCCTGCTCTTTCTTTATCTGTGTGCTGCTGTCCTCAGCTTCCTCCCCCCCCACCCCTCGCTCTCGCTGAGTCCCTGGGGACTCCCTCTCCCTCTCTGCAGATGGATGCTCTGTTTATTCCAATTGTCACCAGCGAATCCCAGCCAATCTAGAAATGTATCTTCTGTACATTTACATGATTCACTTTGGCTGAGTGAGTTTGAACATGTGCTCTAGGGAAAAGGGTAAAGCATCTCTCAGACCAGACCTTGAAGCCCAGGATAAGACATTCAGGAGACAAAGACAAAGACAAAAGAGTGTACAGGCAGGGAACCCAAGAGCCAGGCTGGATTCCTCCTTCCCAGCACTGTTCCCACCACGGCCATTAGTCACCCTCATCATCACAGCCATGAAATGGAGGCACAGAGGAAAAAGAAACAGGAGAGGAAAGCAGAGGATTGTGGGACTTAGGGAGAGAGCACAAAGTGAGAGGAGAAGGTATTTGAATTGCATAGATTATATGTGTGTATGGAGAATATATAGGGATGATAGAGACATATGTGTGCTGTACACACATAGTGTGTATACACAGAGATACAGTATATCTGTTGGATAAACACACATATATAGTAATATACATAATGAATGGCACATACACAGACAAAATATATATATATATAGAAGACAAACCTCACACATGAATTTTTGTCTGTGTCTATATTATGTGTATACAGAGCACAGTCATTGAAATGGTGATGTTCCCCTCTAGACTTCCTGACATAATACTGTATATGTACTTAACCAACCGGGTTACTTCTACTTTTTATTTGCAAGCTGCACTTTAAGAATAGCTCATAATCAGAAGATCTTTGTTATAAATTCATAAATAGGGAATCTTCACATTAACCCTAGACTTAAATACATAAGTCTCCATTCTTAAAGTGTCTATTTCTTTGTGTTGTTTTGGGGGCCATACCCTGTGGTGTTCACACTGATTACTCACTCCATTTTTAGGGCCTAATCCTGGAGGGATGGAGAACCATTTGTGGGTACTGGAGATAAACTTGGGTTGGACATGATGCAAAGCAAGACCCCTACCAACTGTACTATCTCTTCAGCCCCAGAAGTGTTTATTTCTGTAGATAGAAATTTTCTTATAAATGAGTGGACATGGAGAGCACCATGCTGAGTAAAATGAGTCAGAAGGAGAGGGACAGATATAGAATGATTGCATTGCATTCATTTGTGAGATGAATATTAGTGTCATAGTATATTATTATATAATATGAGTCTCATAATATATATGAGTATCATAATATATATAGTTATATAAGATATATATTATAAGACTAATATTCAAGACCAGGGAAAACAGAGGCCAGATGACTGGTCAATGGTTAGAAGCTTGCATCAAGATTGTCAGGAGATGAAGAGCAGTTAGGAATGAAAAGAGACTAGTATGACAATGATAGTTGGGAATGATCATTTTGGACAGGAACTGAGTGCTGAAAGTAAGCAAAGGGATATACCTGATAATATATCAGTATCTGTATTGCAAACCATAAGGCCCAGATGGAAATAAAAGAGAGAGAGTGAGAGCAGGAGAGAGAGAGAGAGAAGAGAGAGAGAGTACCTGCTATGAGGCTGGTGGGTAGAGGGTGGAAGGGAAACTGGGGACATTGGTGGTGGGAAATGTACACTAGTGAGGGATGGGTGATAGAACATTGTATGACTGAAACCCAATTATCAACAACTTTATAACTGTATTTCATGGAAATTCAATAAAAATAGAACATTTTTCCCTCTTGGATGTTATTTTGATCAATGACTTATTCCATGCATCATGGGGCTACAAGAGAACTCAACTGATGGCCTGGCCATTTGACTCTGGTTTTATGGCAGTCTCTGTGAGTGACAGTAGACTCAGAGCAAGACTCAACAGAGTACATGAAACATGCATGTGTCCTGGTTCCACTCCTACCACCCCGCACTCAGGTAGCTTGCTTGATCTCCTACCTGTTCAGATCCTGGTATTTTAGGGTTGGGTGAAGTTTTCTTTTCCAGTACTCCAGAGTAGTCTCAAGAGTCCCTCACTGTCTGTATCACTGTCTTCCCGTTTATCATCGATTTGCTCGAGCGGGCCCCAGTAACATCTGCATATGTCCTGTCTCATGCTAGTAGAGCCCAAAGCCTCTGCTTGCTCCAGGAACATAAAGAGCCTCAATCCATTCGGAGTGAGGTCCCTCAACAAAGCTAAATGAACAGAATCAAGACTGCCAGCTATTCACACTTTAGTTTAGTTCCTTATCTCAGTGTAACCCTTACTCTAGAGTCCCTGACAGAAGATGTTAACTGACATCATGCATGGTCTCACCGCCCTCCAGGACAGGAACTGCTTCATAACAGGGACCCTGGTGTTAATCACATCCTAGCCAGTTCTAGAATACTGGAAGAGCCATAGGACTGAGAACTGAGGCTCATCTCGCCTTATTTATGGAATGAGATAATATTGTTATCTACTTCATAAAACTAGTGGAGAAGGAAAATAAGACAATCCGTGCATGTGAAGCCTGGTACCTGGACAGAATAAAGCTTGTCAATGGTGCAGACCCAGAAGTTGGAGATGATGGTGACGGTGACAGCCACAGCTGCAACAGCAGCCCCATGGATGAGCACATGGTTGTCTGCTGTGCTCATGCACTTTAGGGCTGAATCTCCCAAAACCAAAGATAGACCATTATTATTTATTTATTTTTTTGCTTTTTGGGTCACACCGGCGATGCTCAGGGGTTACTCCTGGCTCTGCACTCAGGAATTACTCCTGGCGGTGCTCGAGGGACCATATGGGATGCCGGGGATCGAACCCGGGCCGGCATGGGCCGGTCGCATGCAAGGCAAATGCCCTACCCGCTGGGCTATCGCTCCAGCCTCCAAAGATAGACCATTTTGCCCTCTCAACAGACCTGGAAAACCTCTAGGCTCAAAAGCTGGACTTGTACTTATCCAGCAAAGGAGAAGCCTTTTTGAATCAGGGGGTGAAGCCTAGGTGTATCCGACACTCTGACCTCACTCACCTTTCCTTTCTTCCCAGAGAAGAGGTGTCATCCCTTTATGCTGTGAAGGAACTTCCGTGTGAGTTCCAACCACAGGCCTTTCCTTGCGAGAGGCACTGATCTGGGGAGAAGCAAGGAGGGAGTAACTGCTCGTGGCCCTGTGCTCATTCTCCCAGGCCCTAGGGAACCATCTGGTAAATTAGTTCTTTTGGTTCAGGAAATGGTTCCCTAGCGGCTTGAAATACTTCAAAGGCCCACCTTAAGTGGGTAATTTATTCTTTTCTCACAGATCATATACTTCTTGTGATCTTCATCTTGTAAAACTTGTTTCTTAGACCTTCAAGGACAGCAGGGTGGGAAAGATAGGAGTTTTAATTTTTTTTAAATTTTGTTTTGTTTTTTTAAATATTAGGGGAAGGTAGTAAAGTGCAATGTGAGGTTTTCCAAGAATGGGAATTTTAGAAGTCATTTTAACCCATATTTTGCTCTCTCTCTCTCTCTCTCTCTCTCTCTCTCTCTCTCTCTTCCCTCTTTTTATTGAACTAAATGGCATTTTCAAAGGGAGAGGCTTCCTAGCTCCTTGCCTGGAATTCATGCCTAAACTCTTACAAGTTTCTGCTTCCTTCTCAGTAGATTTCTTTCTACTTCATGTGTCTGATAGAATAAGTCTTCCTTTAGGAACTGGGCTTTCTTTTCAACAATAAAATACAACACGACTCTCGTTCAAGACTCCAGAGAATGTAGTTTTTATTAGGTACCAACCACTAGAAGAATTAAGACCTTAACATCACTGAATGACTGACTCATTGCAAATGAGTCTCAGATGTGGCAGTGGTCCTACCCTTTTCAGGACTTGGAAAAGGAGAATGAAAGTTTTGGCTTGCCTTTCAGACCCTTGAGTTAGTGAAATATTTCAAGACTAAAATGTACTGGGAAAACTATGAAGAAACAAATACGACAGACTGTCCCCTTAATGTACCCTTAAAGAACTGTCCCCTACCATCTGCCTTCCTTTCAGGATGGGCTGTCCAGTTGTATACACCATTAGGAAAGAGCTATTTTATCCGTACTTCATTGAGGTAATGTGTTACTCCTACACAGTAAATTGTGAGGTTTCTGTGCTTATCTTAATCAGACATTTCTTTATTGATTTACCTGCCTTAATTTATACTAATGTAAAACAATGTATAACCCAATGTCCAGAAGCACAAGAACCATGTCATTAAGTGTGTATGTGGTTCAAGAGGGAAGCAGAATTGCTCAGGGCAATGGCAGTAGGCCACAATGAAGCCCCTCAGAATCTTGTGTTGTAGTAGAGTGGTACTTAGCCTCTTGGCCCAGGAACTGCTGATTCCAAGACACTTTTTTGGGTTTGAAAACCAGGAACCAGAAGGTTTGATATTAAAAGGGTAGGTGGAGGTGCATTCTCTGCTGCCTACATCACAACCTGTGATATATTTTCTCTCTCTCTCTTCCCTTATAGTTTTCTAAATAAAACCATTTTTACCATAAAAACATTTTCCTTTTTGTAAGGTAAAGATGGGACAGTAGGCTCTGTAGAGAAAGGTGGAGTCTCCCCCACTTCACCAATGACCACTGACCTCTTGGGAATGCAAGCGCCCATCCCCAACCCCAGACCTGCTTCCAGCACATTGGCTCCATCCCCAGCATGCCCCTACTCCACCACTTTATCAGTAGGATAGTAAATACCAGGATACTTCTGTCTAGCTCTGAAACAGCTGTCCTATAGCAAAGACATGAAATGGTTCGAATAAAAGAAATGGTTTGAATTCTCATCCCAGTCAGCGAGGGGCCCCTTCGCTGCATCCTGCAAAGAGCTACTTCACTGGGGGCCTCAGTGCTTTGGAGGAGCAGGGGGGAGCTGCATCCTCTAGGTGGCTTTGGGAAAACAAAGGAAGACAGACCTGAGCTCTCATCTTCTCAAGTCCACTAGGAAGCATCAAACCAAGTGTGACATCAGTGAAAGTCTCCTGAAAAAATGGGCAGTCAGGGGCCTTGGCTCATTCCACAGCACCTTTGTGCAGGTAAAGGAAGATTCCTTTCCTTCCCCTGAGCCAATAAAACCCTGAGGGAGGACAGAGACCCAGAGTAAAGAGTACAGGGACAGCTGCTGCTAATTGCCTTTGGAAACCCACCATATTGCTCACCAAATGGATTTGAAGGGAGGGGGCTTCCAAGTAGCTTTCAGGGGGTTATGGGTCGCTCCCAGGAATAGTTGACCAAACTAGCCAGATGGCTCAAGGCTGAGGTCCTGATAAAGTCTGCCATTCAGTTCTGCTCAGGTCCAGGGAATTTGTGGGCTAACGGGGCCACTTGGAAAGTTCTGGGGGGTGTGGGGGGTAGTGATCTGGTACCAGGGATCAAACCTGGGTCCTTGCAAGTGAAAGCTGCATGTCCCTGACCCTTACAACGCCTTCTGTTTCCTCATCAGTTCTATGTGTACTGTCATAACTTGGAGTATCTACAGTGAACCCCCTCATTTTTTCTGATGTTTTGGTTCAAGGTAGCACATTCTTTTACAAGTATGTATGTGTTTTAGTGTGAAGAACATGGAACAAAGTTATTACAGTACAATTTTAAAAGTTAAATTTTAGTAATGGTATAAACTCTTTCTGTAAGCTTTCCTGTCTTAAAGAGAGACTAATCGAGTGGGTAGTCTTGAAGCCCAGTTTTGCCTGACAGCACATATGGAAGGGGGCTTCTAGAAGGTTCTTAAATGACAAGGTAAGCTAATTAATTCTGCTTCTTAAGTCAGTCCTTTGAGGAAGAAGCTACTTTTATCACCTTTCCCCCATTTTACAGATGAGAAAACTGAGGACTGGGGAGGTAAACTAAATAGTAGAAGGACAGGGACTCAGACTCAGGCCAATAGGATCCCAGTGTGTGAATGCTGCTACCCTTTTGTGTTCCCTGCTTATACTGAAGCCTTCTCTTAGTGCTACTGAAGGGAAAAGCATAGTGAAGATGAGATGTGTGGACCCTCCTGTGAGGAGGGGTAAGGGAGAGGTGGGATAGAAGGGGAACATGACTAAATTGACAGCATCACTGGCTCTCGGCTTCCAGAATTCTTGGCATTTCCATACGGTGAGAAACTGGAACATCCCTGGCTAGGTCTAGAATGCCCAAAGTTTGGCTGCTCTGATGTTCTTTCTGCATAAGAAAGTTAAAATTATGTTCTTTTCCATAATTTTAATTATCAGCGAAGTGAGCAAAGAACATCACCCACTTAGTGGATTTTAAAATTTGTCCAGCTAAAGGGAACCTCTGAGTTCAGAGGTTAAATGTGCCTCCTTTACAGGTGAACAAGCAAGAGCCTTGGAGATCATCTGTCTTGCTCAGGTGGCCTCACTCACAGGGCAAAAATGACTCCTGGCATTGTTTATATTTTCCATAATTGTTTATATTTTCTACAAGTGAGCTCGTGGTCATGGGAGATGGTCAGTAAACAGTAACTGAACTGAATTCAATTGGGGCATTTGATTTTTCCATCTGGCGGGCACATCAAACAACAAAACTAGCTCTGTGTTGGATCCTTCTGTTGTGAAAAGCTTCCAAACTCACTTTGAGGTGAAAACTTCGGCTAGAAAGCATCCCTTTGATCTTCCACTTCTTTTCTTAAAAATGATAGCAAACTTGGCGATCCTTTCTTCCAGAAATTAAAAACCAAACCAGAAAAAAAATCTGCTTTGGTTATCCCAACTTAAAAGCAAAAAAAAAAAAACTCAACATTTCCTCTAGGATTCCTTTTCCCTTCTGACTGTCCCCCCCTTTCCCCTTTGTAAAGGAACAGCTGGGTCTATTTAAAATTGATTTTGATCTCTGGGAGCGGATGTGGCTTCGCAGCCACAGAGCAGCCGCCTGGAGGCGGCCTTCGCAGCTCTGAGAAGGTGTTTGGGTTCAGCTGACGCTGCTGTAATTCTAGCAGAAGCTGGTCTCCCTTTGGGGGTGTGGGTGACGTGACACCTTCTTAACCTCGGGGTATTGGGCTGGCAAGTTGTGCTGTGTCAGGATCAGTCCAGCACCCTCTCTTCATCCCCCAATTTGTGGCAGATTGCATCACTGGTCCCGAATATTCACTCCTTTCCCACAACGGTACTGTTAGTCCTGCCCTTTGCTGTGTGAATTCTCCGCATGCCTTTCCATGTCACGTGACTTACTTTGACCATAGGAACCAGCAGAGGCCCTACGTGTATGGGCACCATTTGACTTGGCCTTTTCTGTTACTTTGATCCTCAGTGTTTTAAAAGAGCCTGCCCAGGAAACGGCCTCATTCCTCTCAATTCCAGAAAAAAAGACGCGTGAAGCAGATCTGTGCCAGAACTATAGCCTGGAATAAACCGGACCAAACTGCAGTTTATGTCCAGATCTTAAATATGGAGGTGGGGGAGGGAGAGCAGAATGGATGCTTTTGTAATCCTTTGGGAATCTGACCCAGCAAAACTGGCCATTACTGACATTAGCACCTTGATGTAAACATGCCACTATACCCACTAGTGGAAAAGAATCTCCATGTGCCAGCTTAGAGACAACTAAGAATTTATTCATTTATTTATTTATTACTTATCCTAGTGGTGTTCGGGGCCATAGGAGATGACCAGATCCACGCCAGGTTAGCTGCATGCAAAGCAAGCACCCTACCGCTGTACTATTGCTTCAGCACCTCAATTGTTTCTTGTATGTAATTTTTTAGACCATACCAGGTAGTGCTCAGAGTTTATTCCTGACTCTGCTCTCAGTGGTCACTCCTGGCAGGTTTGGGGAACCATATGGGGTGTCAGGGATCAAACCTGGGTCAGCAGTGTGTAAGGCAAATGCCCTATCCATTTGTACTATTGCCAGCAAAGGAGAATTTATTGGGTCACAAAAGTTGAGAGTCTAAAGGTAATCTGAACTCAGGCATTCTAAAGGCTGTAGTAATACCAGATTTTTCTCTCTCTCTCTCTCTCTCTCTCTCTCTCTCTCGCATGCTCATGTTTCTAGGGATAATACCCAGGGCCTACCACAAGCAAAGCAAGTGCCCTACCATTGAGTTACATCCCTGCACAGAGTCCCCATTTCTCATTCTCCTCCTGCAGTTGGCCTTTCTCTGTGCAGGGGAGGCTGGAGGACAGGACTGGAGGCAGTTCCAGGTACGCAACATTCTATTTTAGATCCTCAGAGGAATAATTCTATTTTAGCTTCTGCTTTCTTGTTCCTAAGGGAGAGAGTTATCTATCCCTGGGTCAATTATGAAGCTCTTTGGACCAGGTCAGTGTGTGCCTATTCTGGAGATCCAGGGAATCAGGTTGGTGACTCCAGCAGAGACATGCAAGGACTAGGCAGTAGCACATGCTCAAGGAAAAGGGAGAGATTTTCATGGAGAGGGAGCCTAGGCACAGCCAGGCACTGATGCCTGCACCGACCACACAACTGCTCCCACAGTGAGGTGGGGAGCATTAGCCTGGCAGCCCCTTAGGAACAATGGCCCAGGTCATGCGTTCAGGCAGCCATGCCTCGAATCACATCTTCTCCTGGCTTGCTGGTTAGCATTAGGCAAAAGTGCTTTAACTTCTCCATGCTCTGATTCACTCCTAAGATAAACTGGAGATGACAAATGCATAACTCATCTCAGGAGGTGATAAGGGTTGCATAAGGCCCTTATGCATGAGCTCACACCTCATGTAGGAAGTGCTGCAGTGTTCCCTTAGCACTCCTTTACAGGGCCCCAGCATGGACTTGCTAAGTGCTGGGGAGGTTGTGGCAGAAGGAAGGCTCACCAGAAACTGTCTCCTGGCTGCAGGGGCCTGCCTCACCTCAGGTTTCATCTGCACCCAGGAACCAGCTATTGACCTCTGAGGCTTGGATACAAAATCCTGGGCCATGTGAAGCCTTAGGTATCCTGGTCATTCCAGTCTGAGAGCTTTCTCCAGATACTGAGAGCCAACCACTCCCTGCCAGCTCTCCCTTCTGCCCACCCCGAACTCACTCTCTCCCTTGCATGTGTCCCTAAAACCCTCCCCTGCACACTATCCACATAAGGAAAACCTCATCTAAGGCATCCTGGTGGCAGGCACAGTGGACATGTTTATGGATGCTCGCTATTATTATTGCTACTGTCTTTCTTATTTATTCATCGAATCATTTACCACCCACCTGCCAGGACCACATTCACAAGATGTGAGAGCCCAGAACCGCTGTGAGCACAGAATTTGCCAGGGGTCAAATTCCAGGTGTACCTCCACAGCTCTATGGCCTCAGGAAGGCTTCTTGGCACATCTGTGCCTCAGTTTCTGCATCTGTGAAGTAGGCTACACTAATAGTTTCTTTCTCATCAATTCCACTTGCCAAATCCAAAACAAAGCTGAACTGAGTTGACAAATACAAAGAGTAGAAAACTGCCCTAGGCACAGACAAGTGGTGCCCAAAATGTCCATTTGTGCTTTACGGGAGGAGGCCCCTGTGGGTGTTGGAGATGTGAGGAGATCAGCCTGCCCTTCCAGGGTCCAAGGAGCCAGGTGAGTAGACCGTTGGGGCCCTGCAAAGGAGAGTTGTCTGAGAAGCAGGTAAGGATTCCAAGGTCTTGGAGATGGAAGTCTCCGGATAGATAGTATAAGCAGAGAAGTGATAGCCATGATTGATGTTCTAAAATGCTTCCCTGGATATGGGGACAAGAGTGGAGTAGAGAAGCTCATTAGACAGTTCTTGCCATGACAATTGAGTGGTATCAGTGGTTGGAAGGAGGATGGTTGAGGGATGGAGGGGAGTGGGAGCAGAGCAGAGAAAAAAGATGATTGGTTTTCAGAGAGGTGGCGCCACAGCCAGCCTTGACTAACAGGTTTGTTGAAGCACAGGTGAGAGAGAAAAGGAATTTAAGCAACTAGGAGATTGAACTCATTGTAAAGGGAAGACTGTGGAGGGTGCAGATCAGGGGAGAGAGAATATGCGCTAACTGATGCATATTCAATATTCAAATGGAGACCCCATGTGGGTAGTGGATCTATGAGACCAGGCGATGAGTTTGAGCTAGAAATACACATTTGAAAAGTTTCATTATTTAGGTGGGATTCCAAGGATATATGTCTATTGAAAAGGAGGAAGGGCCCAGGAATTGAACTGAAGAGAGCATCAACACATAGATCTCAGGGACATAAGGAAAAACAGTAAAAGATCAAGAAGGAATCCTAGGATAAATGGGAGGAGAAAATTCTATGGGATATCATGAAAGCCACATAGACTGCATGATTAAAAGAGGCCCAGTTAAAATCTGGCAGGCAAAGGAGGTGAGGACAGTCAAAGGTTGATGAAGGATCTAGCACTGTAGAAGCAATAGGGTACCCAGGCCAATATGGGGACAAGTCATAGGAAGGTGGTTGAGGGGCGAAGTGGGATCATTTTCATAAGGCCACTAGTTTAAAACTTGGTACATAGAAGAATGCTTATTAAACATTGGCATTTTTTCTTCTATTCTTTTTGGCTTAACTTACCACTAATTCATGGCTGTTATTCACTTATCCTCTATGTTGCATATTTATTAATATCGGCCACACAATTCTTCATTATGCTTGACTATGCTATTAGCATATTTTAAAGATATGTTCATGGGGAAGGCAAAATCAGAGCTGACAGGAATGTAACTGAATTAACTAGAAGTTCCAGAGACGGCCAGTGAATTCACAAATACCCTCACCAGTACTTCATAAGAAAAGATGTGGGATTTCTATAGCTATGAGTCACCATTGGTACTAATTATCCCTTGCTTGGAAATCAAATGAGCAGATTTTCCCCCAATGTGGCCAAAGGTCTGTCTGATGTCCTAGTAAATAATGAAATGAATGGATGGGTTATGAAAGCATCAGGCAGCTTCATACCAGGTCCTCTGCCACTTATTAGTAGGAGTGCATTGCATTAAGTTAGCAGGGAGCCATTTCACAGGCTCTAAGAATTTCTGCCTGGCTGACACCTGAGACCCCTGCATTCTGCTCCTCATCCAGCAATATATCAGTCTCTCATTTTGTTCTCATTCATTTTAAAACAGATGATGCAGGCATACTTAAAATTTTTTACACAGCCTACTTCCACACACACACACACACAGATTAGTGGCCTAATAGTATGCTTAGCCTAGCATTTCTTAACATACACATAAAGTAGAAAATGACAGTTTTTGAGTATTAATATGTGTCATATTTGTATTAAGTACTTCCCCCTCAATTCTTGTCTTCAAAATTTAATTATTATTTCTACTTGATATGGTATTAGTTGCAGCTATAATAATAGCTGAGGTATTGATAAATAAATCCCAAAGTTACACAATCAGTAAATGGCAGTGCTAGGGTTTGAACTCAGGAAGAAGGATAGATGGAGTAGCTGATGTCCACCTCTCAGCTCTGGGCTTCCTTCTTAAAGATCCATGTCTTAAACAGGACATTTAGGAGGTTCTGCTATAACACATGGTTTAGCTTTTATTAGTTGGGCACTTGAGATTCACCATTTTTTAAAAAGATAGAGTCGTCTGTCCGTAAATATTTATTAGACTCTCTTATAAAGAGGAAATGATGATACTTAGCCCCAAGGATCATTGTAAAGTTCAAGTAAATGAATGGATATGAAACCATCCTTTCTCCCCTTTTTAAAGGGTGTGGCAGGGAAGCTGATTGGGTAGTCACCTAGTGCAGCTCAGGTTGGGGGTGGGACTGATGGTTTGTTGGTCAGGTGTGGTTATACTGGGCTATCCAGAACCAGCATTATGGTGGTCACCAGAGCTGCCTCCATGGGTGTGCTGTCAGCTATGTGAACTAGGGGATCAGACTCAATGCCTCACATGTGCCAGGCATGTGCTCTTGCTCTCTGAGATATAGCCCCACAAAACTTACTTTCAGAATAGGAAGATAAGTTTGATTATTTTATTTGAGTCCAACATAGCTCCAAGGGTTTGCTCCACACATGCGGGGAGGGGCCACACTTGGAGTGGGGATTTAGGCTCCTCCTCCCATTCCTCCACCTCTATGCCAGAAACCCCGGAAGAGGGACACTCAGACACACAGCTCCGTCGACAGTCTTAGATAGTACTGGATGTTAGGATCAAGTCCTTCCCAGAATCTTTCACATTTATACACTATATACAGTTCTAGGCAGGTTCTAACCATGGCCCGTCATCCCAGTGAGCCTAGCAAGAAGCCAAACCCCCCCATGAGGTCAGTCGTTCTTAATATCCAGACTCCACAACTCCCTCAGAGCTCCACCCTAGAGAAAACTTGATCTTTCCCTATTGAGTTTCATCAGTAAATGCAATTGATGAGAGCCTTCTACTGAGAGTATACCACCTACACGGCAGAGCCTGGCAAACTACCCATGTTTTATTTGAAATCAGAAACAATTAACAATGGGACCTCATTTCCATGACCTGAAGAATGATTTGAGGCTCGTCCTGTTCCTGGAGCAAGCAGATGCCCTTGGGCTACAACAAGATGTATGGAGATGTTACTGGTGCCCGCTTGAGCAAATTCATGTACAATGGGAAGACAAGTGGTACAAGTGATTTTCTTTGATTATTTTTGGAGATTTCATTGATACTAATATATTTTAAGGTGCTGAATCAAAAATGAACAAAGGGTCAAGCTTATTATTTTATCTGGACTTGTATATGATTGGTCCAATTTTCTTCCCCCCAAAATGCATTATTTTGGTTGCCATTGACAGAAATCAACTCTGCTGCGATGATTTGATTCATTTAAATTCTTTCCTTTTTCAATTAAATAATCACCCTGAATTTAAAATGATGTATTTCCATTAGTAGATTCCTAAATAGATCACCTTTGAGATCACAAGGGTTTATGTAAATTTTTCTGATTGCTTTTTATTTCTTTGATATAACTTTCCTAAAAATTCGGACAGTCAGTGTACTTAAATTCCTTTCTCATCCCTTCACTGCACCACTATTTACAATAATGAGTCACAGCTGAAAGGGACTGAAATATCATGGGCTTTTAACATATGCCCACAAGAAGGGTGCTTCACGGTTGGGAAGGCTAATTTATGACAAGGGCAAGGTTTTCCTCAATGGTGTAAAAAGGAACCTGGAATGTCCATTGGGCAAGCCTTGCTCAATTTGTTTTCCTTTTGATAAAGCCTATGAACAATAGCCAACAAATCTTAAGAGCTTATTATGCACTTATCTGCACATCCTCATTGAATCTCCCAACAAGAGATACTCACACTTATTATCATGATGTTTTATAGTCAAGAAAACTCATGCTTTGAAAAGACAAATCACCTGCCCATAAAGGCAGGATTAGAACTCAGAGCTTGGGCTTTTGACAATCAGGCTATGGGTCCCAGCTCAGGCAGCCATGAGACCTTAGATAAGTCACTTTGCTTTCCAAACTCTTGTTTTCTTTTTTTATTTTTTTGGGTCACACCTGGCAATGCTCAGGGGTTACTCCTGGCTCTGCACTCAGGAATCACTCCTGGCAGTGCTCAGGGGACCATATGGGATGCCGAGGATCAAACCCAGGTCGCCGCGTGCAAGGCAAACACCCTACCCACTGGACTATTGCTCTGGCCCCCCAAACTCTTGTTTTGTTATCTGTGAAATAAGCCCAAGGTGAGCTGGAAATACACATTTGAAAAGTGAGTCTAGCTTTTCATATCCCTGGATATGAAAAGGAGTTTCATATCATTCTCTCAAAATCCATATCATCCACTCAAAAATTTCTCTGGGAGAGGGAAGTATTGGATGTGAAGATACTTTGAATTAATTAATTTATTTTTATTGTATTTTATTTTAAGCACCAGGGCTTATAACACTAAGTGGTAGGATTGCTTGCATACAACCTTCCAACACCACACCCTTAACCAGAGAGTTCACTTTTCAAATGGTCAAAAACCCAAAGGTTCACAATGATTCTGCGATGTAAACAATGAAAGAAATCAGTCATTGGAAGTGAAGATTAGAAAAACAGCTTTGTTTCAAGATCCACATGCTGCCTTGGTCATAAGCTGACTACTCACTGCTGGCTTAAGTCTCCCCTCCTTGGTGATACGTTCTCGCTTCTCATGTGCCACACTGCCCTTGGAACTTAGACCTTGGCAACTCCTCCAGAGCTACTTCTCACGACCCCCCCACCCCCCCCCCACAGGCCAATGAGATTACTTTTCTCTCCCTTTTTGATTAGTGGCATATTTCCAAGCTGAGGATGTCTGCAGAAGCAATCTTTATGCTCAGATTTATTAAAGCCTCCGTTGGTTTAATGAATTACCACAATCCAATGAACCCATAGATAGCTTGTATTTAACTTTTATGTGGCTGCCCCAGAAACCAGCATGAAAAGCAGAAATCAATGATTGTGACAAAATCTCAATACAATTTATTTTGAGTCTTCAGTTGGGATTTGATGTATGCCATTGTCAGACATATTTTATGCTCTCCGATGAATTTTATACTTACTGATTAAAGGGGGTTAGTGATATCAGTGGGATACGATTTGACAAACCTTAAAGGGAATGTTGCAAAGTGCTGCTATTCGTCACATGCTAGTTTCCAGCTAGACTCACTTTACATTCTATCAGGAGCACCGGTAGCTGCATCTTCAAATTACCATAGGGAGGCCCTACTTACCAGTTCTTAAGCCAATTAGTAAAATATATATTTTAATTAATTATACCTTTTGTGAATATCTAATTAACATGTAATTCGGAAGGGTATAACCAAGGTCTAGGTGGTATAGGAGGTGTGGATAAATTACTAGAAAGCATACCAGTAGAGGACCTGGCCTCAAGAAGTGTTTTCTCTTATATTTGCAGGGGGTGGTGTTGGGCATGGTACTGTAATATACCAGCTACTATTTAGAAACAACCTGTTCATAAGTAACACCTGCAATTTAGCATGAAGTTCCTATTTTGAGAGGTGTCTAGACAGAAGTTAAAATAAGAACTTAAAATCTTCAGCATTATTCAATGGCATCAGGACATAATCCTTCTAGACAAATCAAGAACAGGTAGCCTTTTAAAGGAGTCACAACCAGCGGTGATCAGGACTTACTTCTGGCTCTGTGCACAGGGGTCACTCTTTGTGGGGACAGGGGACCATATGGGGTTCTAAGAATTGAACACAGGTCAGCTGCATGCAAGGCCAAAACCCTACCTGCTGTACTATCTCTCCAGTCCCTCAAGATAGCTTTCTATACTTTTATGTACAGATGCCCACAAGATGGCATCAAGATTGGTCTGAAAGGGCATGAGTTAATAGTCACATTTCCAGAACATCCATTTGCTTATGTACCATCCTCTATAATCCATGAAAATATTCATCCATTCTCCCATCTACCCAACTCTTGCCCTCCCTGTCTATCCTTCTGTATAGCTACCATTTTTGAATGTTACTTGATGTCAGATACTCTGTGAAATGCTTGCCATGGAGAACTTCTGTTGTCATCACAATCTCTATGGTCTAATGCTAATATCATCTTTATTTTTAACCAATAAGGAAGCGAAGTCTTAGAGAGGCAGGTGACTTGGTCAAATCACATGGGTCTTTTGAGATTGAGAGATTCAAGTCCATTGCTCAACTATATGTCTAGAACTCTTTTCTTCTAAAACTATCATTCTGGCTTCCTTGATAAAGAACTTTGTTCACACTGTCTGAGTGCAACCAGCTTAATAGAATGAAAAGATAAGTGACTTCCCACCATCCCCATTGTATCGACAGGATTCATTTACATGCCCGGTACCATGCTAAAGTCCTAGAGATATAACGTGGCAAGAATGCCCCAGGCCTTTCATGCTGACAGACTTGTAGAGACCATTAATGGACAATTACTTAGTAACATTGTTCTGGGACCTGAAAAACACTATCTAGGATAGGAATGTAGTTGAAATTCTCCAGGACACATTGCTCGCTCTTTAAACATTCCCTCCTGAATGTCTTTCAACCTTGTTCTTCCTGTTTGACCACTGCCATTGTTCTAGCTCCTCTGACCACCTTCTGAATCCTGCATCTCCTCCAACTCCTTGAAATACCACCCAGTGATAGCAAAGCTTTCAGAAAGTATTGCCTTTATCAGGTATTTCTTTTCTTTTCTTTCTGCAGTGCTTGGGATCAAACCCAGGGCCTCCGAAATACTAGGCAGGTATTCAACCACAGAGCTACATCTGGTCCAATCAAGTATTTTGCCCCATCCTCCTTGCAATAGTTGATTACTATCATACCCATCAGAACCTAATGTGCCAGGGACTCTGAGATCTGCACCTGCCTGCATGCTGTGGCCCTGCCTGAGTCACATCTGATGGGCCCCAAAGCAGGCCATAGAGAGTTTGGAGAGCTGCTTCCTTTCTAAAAATTTCACTGAACAGAGAGAGACTTTGCCCCTTCTGTTAAACTGGAGTGCACTAGAAGCCACCTCCGCACTGGCTCCCTTATCCAGTGTCTGTCAGTTTCCTAGTCCAGATGGAAAGCTTGTGGGGGCAGGACCGCACCCTCCTTCACCTTTGCACTTGCAGTAAATAAGCACCATGCCAGCCTGACCATAGCAGGTGCTGAGGAAAGGAGGCTGGAATGAATAATGCCAGGCTTCCTATAGACAGAGGCAACTTGCCTATTTTCTGATTTCTTAATACATTTATTAAGAAATGTATTAAGGCATTTATTACATGTATTGCTTAATATTTTACTTAATATCTTAAATACTTAATCACTTGATCACTTGATCACTTGAATCCCGTTATTCATCGATTTGCTCAAGCGGGCTCCAGTAACATTTCCATTGGACCCTATCACGTGCCAATGTAGCCCAATGGCATCTGGTTGATTCAGGAATATGAAGAGCCTCAAACCGTTCCTTCAGGGTCTTTACAAGGAAGTCTGACCATCTTGTAGGTGGACGGCCACATGATCTTTTGACATCCCGTGGGATCCAGTCGGTAATGGCTCTAGTCCAGCGGTTGTCTCCAAATCACATTACATGTCCAGCCCATCTGATTTTTGATGCCTTGGCAAATGAGACAGCGTCCCTGATTCTGGAATAGCGACGGAGGTCAGAACTCGGATTCCTTCTGTCACTTGAGTGAGGCGTGATATTCCAATCATAGCTCTTTCGATTCCTCTCTGGGAGACCCGAATAGCATTCTCATCCTGCTTTCATAGGGCCCAGGTTTCTGAGGTGTATGTTAATGCAGGGAGAATGGTGGAGTCAAAGAGATAAAGCCAAAAACACACAGCGGAAACACAATCCGCACTTTTTATTTTCATAGCAGCACTATTCACAATAGCCAGAACCTGGAAACAACCAGTATGCCCGAAAATTGATGACTGGATAAAGAAACTGTGGTACATCTACACAATGGAATACTATGCAGTTGTCAGAAAAAATGAAGTTATGAAATTTTCCTATAAATGGATGGACATGGAAAAAATCATGTTGAGTGAAATTAGTCAGAAGGAAAGAGAGAGACATAGAATGACTGCATTTATTTGCATGACATAAATATACCAGGTGATCTTACCAAAAGTGGAAATTACCACAAGCGTGGGAGTCAGGAGGTTAGGTTAGATAGAGAAGGGAACATGTGTGAATAAATGTCTAAAGGTCTGATACCAACATAGAACTGAGCATTAAATACAGACAAAAAATGCAAATGATGGCTTCTAAGTGTACGTAGTGCAACCCACAATGTGTGGGAGAAGGAGGAGAGAGAGAGAGGAAGAGAGAGGAGATAAAGAACCTGCCATTTAGGCAGGATGTGGGAGGGGAGGGAATTGGGGACATGGGTGGTGGTTGAGGGGCACTGGTGGAGGGCGGGTGCTGGAGCACTGTGTGACCGAAACCCCAAGCATGAACAACATTGTAATTGTATACCCCCACGGTGGTATAATAAAATGTTAAAAAAAAAGAGATGTGCCCGGAGCCGGAGGTTCTTTGTCCTTTTAGCTATTTCTTCGATGCCTTTGAAGGCATTCCATGCCGCTCTCTTCCTCCTGCGCAGCTCAGGTTTTAGGTCGTTCATCATGTTGATTTCTCTACCTAGGTACACATAACTGCTGCATTCAGAGATGTTTGTTCCATTGAGAGTGAATGGGGCCTCAGGAACTAGTTCATTCTTCATTAAATACTTAATACATGTAATAAACGTATTAATATATACTTAATACTTAATACATGCATTACTTAATATATTTGTTACATGTATTAACTTAATACATAGTTATTTTTCCTTTTTTAAAAAAATGGAATCACTGTGAATTACAAAGTTACAAAGATACTTATGATTATCAAGTGTATATTGTTCCAACACCGATCCTTTCACCAGGGCTTACTTCCCTCAAGGATGTCCCCAGTTTCTAGCCCCGCCCCCAGCATGCCTGTCTGGTAGTCACTTTCACCCTCTTCCACTGCCCCTGCCATAGTGTTTCCTTCCATGATTTAGCCCCACATCTCTACCCCAGTGTCAAACATTCTACTGAAGACCAGTTCTTCTAATTTCTATTACCATTGAGCATTTGCTATTCCCTATGAGGTTTCTTCATATCTCACACAGAGAGAGAGATCACTCTTTTTAAGGTGTTGCTGCCCAAGTGGTATTTAGGAGACTTGGAGCTCCCTCCTAGATTTCAGCCACCTAGGTTAATGATTCGATCCAATAGCCTGGGGATATGGTATTGTTTGGGTCCTGTGGTGCTGGGATTTATTGAGGTGACCCCTAGCAGTGCTTGGGGATATCCAATGCCATTCCCAGTGGTACTCATGGATCCCCTGAGGACTGCACACAGCAGTGCTCAGGGAACATACGGTGTCAGGAACTGACCACATGCACATTGTATGCCTTAACCCATGATGGTATCCCCTGGCCCCTCCTCAGCATTTCTGAGATGCACAGCTGAGATTATTCATGGAATAATTTAAGGAGCTAAAAACTACTGCTGCGCCACAATTTTAGAGAAAAATCAATCTGATTGATAGTAATGGTTGGTGAGATCACTAGAATCAGGGCTCTGATCCCCTCTGGCTTTGGTAATATATTGATATTAGGGACAATACCTTTCTTCTCTATTTGAACATACCCTGGAATTAATACTTAAATATTAATTCCAGGTACCCAAATTTCTCCTTTTCCACCCTGAAAGTCACAGTATTAGGGATATTACACACTAACCAATTCAAGTAAAATAAGTCTTTATACTTTTAAAAAGAGAAAATGTTATTTGCCACATTGATAATATACTTGAATCGACTTGCGTGGAGTTCTTACTTATAGTCATTTGTGTTGGGGTTAAGTGTATGGCTAATGATACCATTTCACAGGAAATGAGGTTTAGGGGAAAATATTGAGTAGTGTTCTGAAAATGTACTTGGATTTTTACAAAGCAGCTTAATTTCTTTATGATGAGCACAGCCCATGTGGTTCTGAACTATTCAGACAAATTTCTGTAAATCCATGTGGATATGGGGCCAGAAAGATAGAGCAGTGGGTAGGAACAACCCAGGTTTGGTCCTTGGCACCCCAGATGACCCCCCATATTCCCCAAGGAGTGAGTCTTGAGTGCTGAGCCAGGAGTAAGATCTGAGCATAGCTGAGTGTGGCCCCCAAGGCAAAAATAACAACAAAAAGTCAACATGGGGGCTGCAAGGCAAAGTGAGGGGGTAAGGGTCATATGTAGTTTAGAGCTGGTTTATAAGGACTTAAATAATTAGAAGCACATTGGTTCTCAGACATGAAATAGGACTTGTATTCTCTAAATTTGCATTAGAGCTGAGCACCTGAGTGGCCAGTTACATTTCTGGCCAGTTAGATTGTTGCTTCTGAAAGGTTTCTACTGAGTTGACCAGGGCCACTTTCTCTATTTCTTCTGCATCTTGACCAAACAGTGTCTAGCAGAGTGCAAAGCATACATTAAACACTAAATGTTTACCTAAGTGCTGACTGCAGTGAGGTAGATGTTTATGTAACTCAATATCGAGTCTAGGAAGGCAGACTTTATTCTTGAGACTTGCCTCCCCATAGCGTTTCTGGTTCTTCCCATTTGCCTCTTTTCTTTCACCCCCCTCACTCTTTGCCAGGGATCTTCAGAATGTGGATCTATATGTAAATAGTGGTGGTATTGGGATCTGAACTCATGACCTTATGCTTACCAGGCAAGCACCTTGAGCTATGGTGCCATCCTTTAGACCCCTTATCTCTCCTGTTCTCTTCTCAGATGAGAGGCACAGGGGAAACCAGGGAAGTTACAGGTCTAGTTGACACAGGGAATTACAAGACCTTCGTATGCTCTCCTAGGTACTTACATCAAAGTAGTCCCAGGGACAGGTTTACTGTTATAGAGTCTGTGACTTAGGACTGAAGAACAGGAGGAAAACTACACTGGGAAACTTTATGTTCTTGATTCCAGACAAAGTAATGAGACCAAAAGTCTGTGCACACCCAGGCAGGACAGAGAGTCTGCTCCCAGAGACGAAATATAAATGAAATCCTTCCCAAGCCTGGACCACCGTCACCCAGAAGAGCACTGGGGGCAGAGGTTGTGTAGTCCCTTCTTTTCTTCTGCCTTCAGCACCTGCAAGAGGTCCCTGCATCTGAAACTTCCCCTGACTGTACTGACTTTGTGAGATGCACCACAAAATTTGCATCAAGAAATAAGAACCTTCCACTGAAAGAACCTGGAATGCCAGTTTCAAATGTGATGTGCCACCCACTGAGGCATTCAAATGTTTCCTTTCTCCCCATTCAAAAATAGAAACGGACTTGGTGAACCTCACCTATCCTAGAGGGCCAGAGGATGATTTTCCCAATGTTGTAGGGGACAGTTCTCCTAGAGTTGGCTTTTAATATCCAACAGGGTTTCCCAGGGGTCTTTGAATCAGAAGCACATCCCTTTAGCCATTTGCACAGGGGCAGAAGGAAACTCTTGGTTCAATTCCAGACAGCATGCTTACACTGAATCAACTCTGCAGCCCGGTGCTAACTACATGCAAGGCCTTTCTCTCCCTCCCGGCCAGCCTCATGGTTTGGACACTGTTGCCAGCCCTGTTAGAGGGATGGAGAGATTGATTAAGGGCAAATCTCCGTGGGATCCTGGTGGAGAGGAAGTACTGCTGCTCACCCTGATTGGATTCTCACGGCCTAGCCCATGGTGTTCTCAGCTTCAAGGAACTCAAATGAATGCAAGATGGTGGTGACCTTTGTTGGGGAAGCAAGGGGTGGGTCTCTGTGCTCAAGCTGCTTTCCTTAGCCTCTAGACCAATTTGCCCAAAGTCTGGCAAGGTTCACATAGCATAGGTGCATATAGGCATTGATCTCACACAGGGCGCTCAAACAAGCTTGCCAAGAGAGATTAGCCCCCTAAAGAGTCCATTTTACTGAATGAGGCCAAAGCAAAAGCAGAAGTTTAAGAATGCTTAGCAATTTTTTGCAGAGTGAATTCGGTGAGCAGAGGACAGAGATTCAATACATGAAAAAGGTGAACAATTATGGGCAATAATAACTGGTTTCTTTCTCTTTGGAGTAATTATTGCGTGAAGGCAGCATTATACTCAGCCTTTTAACCTTGGACCTGATTTTATTCCACAATAGTAGTTTAAAGACGGAAAAAAGAAAAAGCATTCTCAAAAATTGATTGTGCTCACAGTCTTCATTTTGAATTATAGTGCATTTTTTGCAAGGTTGTATTTGGTCTCATAAAAAATAAAAACAAGAAAATAAAAAAATAGAATTGGAGTTTTTTTTTTTTTGGTGGCTTAGAGAGCCCATAAACCCATTGTATTAAGACCTGGGTTCTTAAAACCAGTTTGTACATAAAAGCTTGGATAGGAGTCAGGGTTCCAAATTTAGAGGACAGAGAAAAGCTGGGCTTGAGAAACTCATGTAGGAAGAGGAGATGTGAGAGTTATGGATGATCAAGGACAGCTGCACATTTAAAAGAGAGGGACCAGGAAGAAGCTGACTTTCCTCACTTGCTGCGGAAGAGTCTCCAACCTCTTTGGAAACCAGCTTGACAATTTCTCAATACATCAAACATATGATCTAGCAATTCTACTACTTGGGATCTACCCAGGGAAATGAAAATTTGTCCACATGAAAATTTGTATGTGCATGTTCAAAGGAGCATTATTGAGCACAGCCAGACAGTGGGAAAACCCAGCGCCTATCAAAGGATGAATAGATGCATCAAATGTGCTAGACTCACAATACATGCTCCCTTAACAAGAAGCAGAGAAAATGTACTGATCTGTGCTGTGAGATGAATGACCTCAAAACAGTAGTTGCTCAGTGAAAAAAATACAAAAGACTACTGATGGTGCAATTCTGCTTCCATGGTACTGCTATGAGGGATGTTCAGTATAGGTAACAAGTAGAGAGATACAGATATTGTAGATCAACACATTAAGAACACACCCTGTATAGATGCACACACCCCACTTTAATCCCCTTTCACGCCCCATCTGATTAGGCTTAAGCACACATCCTCTTCTAATCCCTTGTCACACCTTATCTGATTGGCTGACAGAGTACATACCTACTTTCCCCCCAATTTAAATATTCCTTTTCCACCTAAGAGTGTGGAACTATTCCCCCAAGTCATTCATGGAGGGTTCTTCATGGGTGCTCTACTAGACCTTCTTTGGGGGGTGATCTGCTCACTCAGGATCTGACCTCACCAGTGACATCAACAGATATACCAGGGGTCTCCATGGCTGGCTGTGGCCATGGGGACTAGAGAGGTGACGATCATATTCAAGAGTCAGGTAGTGATGACTGTACCAAATTACTGATATACCAAACATAATTAAATTATACATCAAACATAGATGTATGTTTTAGGGTATATAAATTACATCTAATCAAGCTATTTAAAAATGAAACACATGCAGAAGAATGAAGAATACCAGTTCATAAAACCCAGGGATGCAAGACTAACTATAAAGACAGAAGCCAGAGAGGAGTCTTCTGGATTCAATCAGGAAACAGATTTGAGGATTTAGCTTACAATTGGTCCCAATCTTTTGGCTACAATTACCAAGGTTGCTTGTAGCCTCCTAGCTGACAGGGTGTCTCCAGGAGGCTCTGACTGTGATTTCAGACAGAAATTTTCTCAAACTAGATAATAATGGGGGTACTTTTATTTTAGTTAAAAAGGAGGAAGGGGGTGGGGGCAGGTTTAAGAATTTGGAAACTTGCATCAAGTACATTTTTTGTACAGAAGAACTTCTAAATCTATTATGTCCATCACAACTCTGAGCTGCTTTTCCACATAAAATACAAATGTCGCACATGACCTACCTGATCTACCACATTATATTTGGATGGCAAATTCAAAGGAATCAAATGGACCTATCGGGTCAGAGAGATGATAAGGCAGGGATTAGGGTGCTTGCTTTGCATGTAGATGATTCCAGTTCAAGTCCCATCACCCCTTATCATCCCCGAGCACTGCCAGGAGTGATCCCTGACCATGGGGCTAGGAGAAGGTTCGAAGCACCACTGTGCATCACCCAGTTTCCACTGCCTCCCAATTTTATACATAAATTTTAATATATTAATTTCATATATAAAGGTGATAAAAGTTATCAGGTACATGAATGCCCGGGTGTAGATTTCACAGCAGCTCTTTCGGTTTCCTGTTCAGTAAATATTTGCTCAGAGTGCTGATTACATACATGTCAGCCACCATGAAGTCCTAGGTACCATGTCCTGTAACAACCTTCATTTCTCCAGAGAATAGAGAAATGCTGTGCTGTGACTGAAGCGGGACTTGGGAGAGCCTGTTTCTGTTTCCTTGCTAGAAACAAGCTCTGAAAACTTAGTGACTTAGAAAACCCTATCCGTAAGTTGGAGATTCACTTGGGGAGAATCTGCAAAGTCTTGGCTCTAGCTGAGTTGAGTTCCCTCTGCTCATGGTATCCCAAGGCTCTGATAAAGAGGCCAGTGAACTGTGTCGTCCTCTAGAGCAGAAGAACCACACTTACGAGGTGTCGGCAGAACTCAAATCCTAAGAGTTGCAGGAAGTCAAGCTGGAGTCTATAGGGTCCACTTGCATACTCCATGTCATAGTTGCTTTCTTCCTCTTTGCCAACAAGTGAATTGCTCTTGCTTTGAATTGTATTCTTTAGGTAGAAAAGTTTACTTTTAAAGGTCTCATTTGACCTACAGTCAGCTCCATTAAAAAAACAATGTTCAGGGATGAGGGGAGTTTAATTACATCTGAAAACATCCCAGTCTCTTTGACATCTAAGATAACCTATCCACACAAGTGAGAGTTCATCAATTTCACATGTAGGGTTCCACACAATGGAAGGGATTCTAGAGTATGTACACTAAGGGTTGGTATCCTGGATGATCTTAGACTTCTACCCACTATGAGGTTTAAGGTTGAATGGTGGTATGAAGGCACTGAGGGGCCAGAAGATGGGGATTTTACAGGCTGAAGGGGGGGCATGGTGACATTTAGAAAGTCTTGATCACTTGATCACTTGATCACTTACTAGCAGGGTTGATTTTTTAAAACTCTTCTAAAAAGATTTGAAAGGGAGTGGATTCCAAATGAAAAGGCAAGGACAACAACAAAAATCACCTCTGTAAGGAAACACAATCCTGGGTACATACAGTTTCCTTTTCTCATTCCAAAAGGAAGCAATAAGCAGTTCATGAGCTACAACCCTCAGGGGAAGCGCTGCATGCAGCGGGACATTGCAGAGAACAGACTTCCAGACAGCCCCTAGGAAGGGGAACATCAAGGATAGTTAGGAAGGTAGAAGGGCTACTACCAGCACCCAGAGGTCACTTGCCTTAGTCCTTTTGAGCTGTTATAACAAAATGCTAACTGAGAGTCTTATTAATCATAGAAGTTGACTTCTTGCAGTTCTGGAAGCTGGAATCCAATGGTCAAGATCGCACAGTCATAAGTCAGTGAGAAACCTCACTTCCCCCTTCACTGCGTGCTTTTTCTTACTGTGACTGTCTATCATTTCCTCATAGAAAAGTAGGGGTACCCTTTACTGGAAGGATCCTTCCACTCCTCTGGGAATGGGTTCCAGCCTCATGCCCTTCACATCCCCAAGACCCTCCTACTGCCATCACTTCTGGCATTTGGTGTTCGATGCATGAAACTCAGGAGGAAACACTCATATCACAGCGCCATGCAAGGATGTTTGAATCACATTCTGAGGTCAGGCACCACCAAAGGAATTTGAGCAAGCCGTGCGCTTCAAACCACGTTAGAGTGTAAACAGGCCAAAAAACCAAAACAAAACAAAATAGAGCAGACAAAAGCAAACCTGTTGGGAAGTACCTGCAATTGTCAAGGTGAGAGACCATGGCCCTGAGTTATGGCAGGGTTGAGGAGGGGAGAAAATAAATGACTTCTCAAGGGATAGAGCCCAGGAGAGCTAAGGATGAGGGAGGTTGAAGTTGAGGGTGATGATGAAGTGAGAGTATTCTGGGTTAGGCATGGGAGGTGGTGGTAGATTCCTCCAAGGAAATAAATCCAGGTAGACCATGAATTCTTTGTGTTAGGTCTGGGGCAACTGGATCAACTTGTATCTGCAGGTAACTCCTCATAAGATTGGGGAAAATTCTCAAAGTAGAGATTTGGAGACTGGGCAGAAAGCCCCTGTTGGACAACGTCACATTTTCTCTGAACCATCACCGGGCTCTTGGCAGCTGTGGTTACGCTTGTTCTCCTCAGCTGGCAGTTCACCCTGGCCCTCCTGTACCTGCCACTTAACTAACTTGTCCAAGTGCCACTTGTAAGGCCTCTTAAATGATCCACAACACTGTCTTCCACAAATCCCCTTAGAGATGAGTTGTCTTAACTAAACACACTGAGTGCTATGCAATTGAGTATTTGGCTTGCCGATCATTAAAACAGCTCTCTTCTGCTTTGAGCGGCACTCTCTGGAAAGATTCTGCCATATGGAGATGGAGGGGCATGTTCATTCATAACCATCACTTTTCAAGAATCAGGAAGTATAAGCAGGGTGTTCCTTGTACTTAATAGGTCCTCTATGAAAGAGGCTAAAACTACCCATATGTTGTTTCACCATTTATGAGGCAGGGGAATGGCTTTTACAGAAAATCTGCAGCTAGTTCAGAGTCTGAAAACTCCCTTGGAAGAAAAATCAGTGAGGGAATCAGAGGGTTTCAGAATGGGTTTAGGATGTCAATGAGAATCCTCATCTCCAAGTCTCAGTATCGATTAGTGCTCTGAAGAGAGGGACAGGTCTTTCATACTCTATCTTGCAGTCTGCTGAGGTCTGAAGTAAAATGTACTTAGGCATGTCACGTTACCAGATGCTTATGGCTTTAGAAACGGTATCAGTTGCCCAGAAAAAAATCAAAATTGCTTGCTTTTCTGACCTCTAAATATTTCAAAAGAGGTTCCTTCCACTTCCTTGATTGTTGGGATTCAGTCTCAAACATTTTAAAGCCAGACAACTTCTCATCACATAATTCACTCTTTTCTAAATTAGAATTTAGTAGCATGGGTGGCTCCAAATTAGCTGCAAGATTTCAATCTATTTGCCTATCAAATGGAATGGTGGTCACGTGCCCTTAATGAAGCAATGGAGCAACAGAGACTTATCTAATAAAGAACAAGATATTTCCACTTATCTGGAGTCTCCAGGCTCCTGAGTTTTTCCCTTTGTGGAACCACTTTCTCAAACAGAAACATTAGGGGATTTTGAAAATTTTGACTCATGGTGCAAATGCTTGTCTAGTCTCTCTGATAATGACCCTGGAGCAAAGGCTTCCTGCAACCATTGGCATCTTACTCGAGGTCACTACTTTGAATTTTCAGTTACATGACTGTCCCTATGCACACAGATGATTAGCTCAAGCAGGGTGCTTGTATCAAAGCAGTCAATCAAGTAAGGGTTACTGTTACCACCCTGGGGCGGGAACCTTGGCACAGAGAGCCACTAACATTATATCTAGGAATCCAGAAGACTCATGTAACTTATGACCTTTCTGTTCTAAGTCTTCTCTTACTGAGATTATTTCTGCTTCTGCTCACCTGTTATCTATGTTCACAATCCAAGAGTCGAACCAAGGTAGAATCTCCCTCCTCCATTTTCCTTTCTTTGTCTTTTTCTGTCCCCACCCCCACATACACAGCCTGGTGCATCCCAGGCACCACCCCCCAAATTTGACCCCAGGTACATTGTAATACATCATGAGAAAATTGAGAAGTGTTACTACGGAAACCACCACTGCCACCATAACAACGAAACAGGTGCATGAACTCTGATGAAATAAATATTGCAACCTCAGAAGTATTCACTGTATTATCAAATTTTCCTAATTTTTTGCCTAGCAATTAAAACTTGGTACAAAATTATTCTGGGATTGGTATGTATTCGTCATTCTCTTTCAATTTCCCTCTTCCCTGAGGAAGTAGTCCCGGAGAAGGTGAGTAAAATTGTTGAAGTCCTCCTACAAGGAATAACAGGCAGAGTTGGACCTAGGTCTTGATTCCCATGGCTACATTATTCCTGGAGGGTTTCCAACACCTCACAGTGAGGACTGAGCTTCCTAAACAAAGATAGAACTTTTTGAGCCCTCAGTGGTAATGGATCTTGGGCATCAATGGGATCAGTGGCACTGGTCATGGGCATAAAAACCTGGTATTGAAAGTTCATAGAAGTTTCTGCTGTCGGTGGCCACTTTCAATTCTCACAAGCAGATGGCTGTATTCTCATATAAGACAACTATACCTCTGAAAAGTTCTTTGCTACTTTCCCCAGACTGCTGTCCATGGTTTCACTTCAGGTTTTATGGAGATTGTAAGGTGTCCTATGAGAGCCTGGTTGTCCTGAAGAATTGACAGTGAGATCTACCTTTCTGGAAATGGAAATGTCATTAAACTAGTCTGCTTGTTTCTTTCCCTCTGCTTATTCAGAGCAATATCCTTATCATTAGGAGAGCTGATTCATTTAACATCAGTTGACTGTCAGATACCAATATCTCACAGTGGGCAAGGCACTTGCCTTGCATGTGACTGACTGAAGTTTAATCCCCACTATCCCCACCTTACCTCCAGCAACTGCCAGGAGTGAATTCTGAGCAAAGAAGCAGGAGGAAGCCCTGAGCACAGGGAGTGTGATCCAACTCCTGTCATCCATTCCAATATATATTTCCTCCTACCTCTTTCCACTCGCATCCTGAATCCTTGTTAGTACCTCTCCTCCCCTCTGAGATCCTGCCGGTCGATTGGAATATAAAATCTAAGGAGCTGGCTGGACCAATAAGGTTCACTTTGAGTCAACAAACACAAAAGGAAATTCAGTTAATAGCAAAATCTTGAATTAAAATATCATGTGTTTTTGGATGATGTCTCTTTGAATCTGGAGCAACCATTTTGGTCCTTGAGCAAGATAAGAAGGTAAAGGAAGAAGAGACAGTGAGAGATGATAAGGAGAAAAAGAATTGGTGCTTCAGATACCTTTAATAAGTTTTACTTTTATTTTTAAGTAATTTGCAAAGATTTCTGTTCTACGCTACAAAAAAGATTCTTTACAAGGACAGCTGTTTTGGACCATACACTGGGCTAGGTACTGAAGTACAGAAACTGTGGAGCAGGGGCTTGTCTAAAGCCATGTTCTAGCATGAAGTAGAAGATGTCTTCTCTAGGAATACAAACATTTACAAGTCCATGTGCTTCTGTGTATACCTGATAAAGGCTGATGATGGGAACTCCAAATTTTTTCTTTCAAACCTCTGACCATTAAAATCAGGCAATGTTTGAACAGAATTTAAAAAAATGAGTGAGGGTCATGGAGATGACTCAAAGGTTTGGAGTCCATGCTTTGAAGTGGGGAACCTTGTATCTGATCCCTGGTAATACTTGGTCTCCAAAGTACTACCGAGCACTGAGCTGGAAGTAGTCCCAGAGCACTGTCAGGTGGGACCTAACAAAAATAAATAAATTTAGTGAATCTAGCTAAGAAAGTGTTTAGAAATTCTTTCAGTATTTCTCATTTTGAATTTATCACAATGGATTCATTAAGCTAGTTTCTTTTCTTCCTTCCTTCTTGCCTTTCCTTCCTTCCTTCCTTCCTTCCTTCCCTCCCTCTCTTTCTCTCTTTCTTTCTCTCTTTCTTTCTCTCTCTTTCTTTCTTTCTTTCTTTCTTTCTTTCTTTCTTTCTTTCTTTCTTTCTTTCTTTCTTTCTTTCTTTCTTTCTTTCTTTCTTTCTTTCTTTCTTTCTTTCTTTCTTTCTTTCTTTCTTTTTTCTTTCTTTTCTTTCGTTCTTTCTCTCTCTCTTTCTTTCTTTCTCTCTCTTTCTCTTTCTTTCTTTCTCTTTCTTTCTTTCTTTCTTTCTTTCTTTCTTTCTTTCTTTCTTTCTTTCTTTCTTTCTTTCTTTCTTTCTTTTCTTTCTTTCTTTCTTTCTTTCTTTCTTTTTTCTTTCTTTCTTTCTTTCTCTCTCTCTCTCTCTCTTTCTTTCTCTCTTTTCTCTCTTTCTTTCTTTCTTTCTTTCTTTCTTTCTTTCTTTCTTTCTTTCTTTCTTTCTTTCTTTCTTTCTTTCTTTCTTTCTTTCTTTCTTTCTTTCTTTCTTTCTTTCTTTCTTTCTCTCTCTCTCTCTCTCTCTCTCTCTTTCTTTCTTTCTTTCTTTCTTTCTTTCTTTCTTTCTTTCTTTCTTTCTTTCTTTCTTTCTTTCTTTCTTTCTTTCTTTCTTTCTTTCTCTGGAATGAGTGTTGGTTTACACCCAGTTCTGCTCAGGGCTTACTCCTGGTCCTGATCTCAGGGCTCACTCTGGTGGTCTCAGACCATGTGGGATACTGTGGATCAAACCCAAGTTGACCACATGCAAAGCAATACCCTACCTTTTGGGCTATCACTCCTCCCCTACACTAAGATTTCTTAACAAACATTAATCACGATGGGGCCAGAGCAGGGAGCAAGGGCAAATGAGACACAAAGATGCTCTCTGTCTCAGGAAGTGAAGGGAGTTCCTGAGTGTAACAGGATGATAAAATAGCATTCCTTTTGTGGTTGCTACTCAAAACAGTTATTGACAAATCCTTCAATTAAAAGGGAAGAGCAAGATCCTCCTTGGTGGCCTAGAAATTAGGATTTAGCTTTCTCAAAGGAGAAGCTATACCTTCTATACAGAAATTAGCAGGGATGGTTCATTGCCTACTTTTGCTACATAAGGAAACATTGGCATTGCTATGTGTTGACCCATGGCCATATAACTGGAGGTTTTGGGGAATAAGGATTTTTCATATCCCTCTACCATTAACCTAACTTTCCCTCCCTTTCCCCACTATTCCTCCTTAGGATTTCCCACTTCTTATGTGAGTCTGTTATCATAGAGTGGCATTTGGGTTTGGGGAGATGCTGCCACACTGATTACTAGGCTTTGGTGGCTCTCAATTAGTACAAGTTAAATCTGTGCAACGTTAAATGTTGTAGCACAGGGGGATTTGAAGGTCAAATTCTGTTATTATATTCTTTGTGGTTTCCTATACTGGTATCAACCAGTCACCAATTAAATAAAGGCCAGGTCCTGTAGCTGGAGCTGGAAATATTGAGCTCGGGATCATTCCCCACCTTCATGAAATTCAGTCTCAGGCTGAGGTTGAAAACTGCTGGTATGGGCAAGAGAGAGGGCTACTTAACCTCACCTACTTTTTTCATTTACTTCTTAGAATAATTTTATAGTTTTAGGGGAGCTAGCCAGAGGCAACCATGGGTCTCTCTCCTAGAGGCTATGGTCTGCATGTGCCTAGGAGTGGATTCCTCTTCTCATTGGGAAAGTTGCCTTCACCAACACCAACGGTCAACTTAAAACAAGCATCCTATGCTCTGTGTCTGGTGTTAGAAAATAGCTCTTTGTATCCTTTTTGGTGGAAAGTAGGTAAATAAAAGATGGGTAAAGAGGCCCAGATTTGTCAACAAAATAACAGACCAAATTTCTTTATGGAAGCAAAGACTATATTTCTTTTTTTTAACATAGGGTTTTAGAAATATATCAACATGGGGAAACTGTATACCAACTTCTATACTAAACTCTTTCAGTTATTTATCACATGTCTATTAGTTATGGACATTTGAGTTCCTGATCTATGGATAATTGGGATACACCAAAGAACACTTGAAAAAAGATCTTTATATAATGAATATATAAAGACTAGGGTCAATGATGTCTCTCACAATTGTTCTAGTTTAAAATGACTGTCATCAGCAGGTTAGAGGTAATTTAAGACTCACATTAATTTTGTTTTTACATTTTTTCTCTCACAGTCTGCTAGATGTTTCCAACTTATTTTTTGTCCATGGTGGTTTTTTTTTTTCAGTTTTACTGAGTTTAGGATAGATCCCCGTTTTTCCCTGGCATGATTTTGTTTGCAGCTCTACTTTGCTATGTGGATTATTTGTACACTGTAAGAACTCTTGTCCCCACATGCTGATCCTGGGCACAAACTGGAATCTTTCAGCCTCCAAATGATCTACCATTTATTGCTTTCTGAATTTGGTTTCAAAAAGTTCCTCAAGATAAGCCAGATTGGCCACATCAGGATTCTTAGGAATATTTAAAACTGGGGACTAAGAGCTGCTGAATGGAGAAGCAGGATGCCAGAAATTAGTGGGCCTTGGAAGTTTATCTGATGTCATGATCTCTTCCAAGAGAGGGAGAAATCTTAGGACAGGAGAGGAACAAAGAAGATCAAGGTCACCTATTCACTTGTCACTTGTCTTCCCATTGTTCATTGATTTGCTCGAGCAGGCGCCAGTAACGTCTCCATTTGTTGGGAATGAGGTCAATTATTGTTACTGCTTTTGACATATTGAATACACCACGGGTAGATTGCAAGGCTCTGCCATGGCTCTGGGTTCATCCCAGGGGGCCCAGTCTTTTTCTATGTCTGACCATTAACCATCTAGGGCCCACAGGGCAGAGCCCTAGGTGTAGACAAGCCTGTCTCCTTTCTGCCACCTGCCGACACAGCCAGGCACTGCAGCCATACATGCAACACCTTGAGGGGCAGGAAAGATCAACTATTAGCCATGGTAATTATTGCAGGAAGACTTGAAAAGAAACTCTGTGCGTGTGTGATTTGTGTGTACATGTGTTTGTTATTGCTTTGAAAAATATCAAAGTAACATTGCATTATAACATTATACATTTCAGGCAAGCATCATTAGAATCAGTATGTGTAGAAATACAACATTAAGTTTATCATACATTTCCAGACAGGACATATATACACAGTTAAAAATATTATCATTTGGGGTAAAAGAGAATCTAAATTCAGAAAATATCCTAGAGGGGAAAAAGTGAATGTGAAAGTGCGAAAATAAAAGAATAAGTGTGAAAGGAAAGAATAAAAACCCACTCTCCATTGATTGGCTTGAGGATTTAAAAGAGCTAGCTTTTGCCTTTCTTTCATATGAAAATAAGTCCCCAAAATGAGGGGCCAGTAGGACTGGCTCACAGCTGGAAGCTTGCAACTAGTTTTGGGGTGAGTGAAGTTAGGATAGAGAAGGAACCAGTTTGGCAATGACAGATGGCAATGATCACCTGGGGCAGTGGAATGCATTTGGCAATTGGAATGCCAAGAGGAGGCAAAGGGATATTCATGATAAACTTTCAGTACCTGTATTGTAAACCATAATACTCAAAAAGAGGGAGAGAGAGACAGAGAGAGATTGGGTAAATGAGAGAGAGAGAGAAAAGAGAGAGAGAGAGAGAGAGAGAGAGAGAGAGAGAGAGAGAGAGAGAGAAGAAAAGTTCCTTCCATAGAGGCCCGACTGGGAGTAGGGGTTGGGTAACTGGGGATATTTGCGCTAGGAAATGTACACTGGTGAAAAAGAGAGGTGTTGGATCATTGTGTTATTAAAACCCAATCATGAAGGACTTTGTAGCTGTATATCTCATGGTGGGTTAATAAAGAAAAAATTTAAAGAATAAGTCCCCATGTAAATATTTGAATTTTCACATATACAGGAATTCACATACACAGGTGTGTTAATTAATTAATGTCCCTAATCACGATCCAACACTACAATATAAGCTGTAAACTGCAGCACTTACTGATTTTCATAGTGCCAATACTCCTGTCACAGCTGGTTTCCAGCAACCAATATCACGTCACTGCAGACAGGAGTTGGGAAGCTACATACATGGTTTGTGTCCAATGTAATTGTTTTTGGATGTGAATTGTACGGAAGCCATCTAAATCTTGATTTCAATGCAATTTTCAATCTCTGAAGTGTAATAGTTCAGAAGAAGAATGAAGCAAGCTAATTATTTATACTGGTGCTTTTTGTACAAATATACAAGTTAGTCGTCCTCCCTGTTAGTCAATACTGTGGATGGGGCCCTGTATAAGGACCTGTAGATTCAGGAATGAACTTGAGAGACATAGTTTTTGGCATTCTTAGAAGGTGCTATCAAACAATCCCACAGAATTTTATTCTCAGGTGGCTGTTACCTGCTCTTTGAGCCTTAGCAGACTTTATAAAATATAGTAAGTGACTCAAAATACCTGGAATTACATTTTCCCTATTGATGAATTATAATTGCATTTTTTACTACAGAAGATTTAGATCATCCTTGTTGTCAGAAAATATTACCGCTCCCAAACATCTTTAATGCATATTTGATATCATTACCAAAGTGAAGCTAATTCCTATAGCCCCATAAGAGGTGAGGCATTTTGCACTGAGTTAGAGGAAAAGCTCTCACAGAAAGCATAGCAATAACTGATTTACATCTTTCCTGATTATGTTTCAATGGCAAGTAGCTGTTACTACAATTGCCAGATGCATCTTTTGCCTTTTTGTTCTGCCTTGGTATTGCCAAAAGATCCTGTTTCTGATGCCCCTTGCCCATGGTTCTAGGTATAGATAAAAACAATCATAGACTTTCTCCCCCTTAGGAAACTGAACAATGTAGATTTGCTTGCAGCTTTGAACCTCACTTTCCATTGCTAATTGGAAAGGATACACCCATTCTTGGGATAAAGACAGAGTGAATTGCATTTGTAAATTATAACAGCAGATCAGAGACTCAAGGGAGAGCTGTTTGATGATACTCCACTATGACTATAACTACCAAGGATTTGTTCTTTGGAATAAATATAACCCTTATACAGATCTAAGGTGCAGTCAAGGTGACCAGGGTAGAGATGAGGGCACTGGTCTTTCTCATTAGACTCAACCAAGCATTTTGGTCTGTGCTGTTCTGGCCGAGTTTGCAACTTAATATGTATGTGTGAATATGTCTGCTAACAATGATCTCTAATCAGAGGGGAAGCTTGGTTAGAAGCTTGAGAAAGCAGGAGGGGGCGAGGGCTTACCAGAGGAGTCCATTTATTTAAGAGACAGCAGTTTGAATCTAATTTGAAGGGATTACCTGCTTGGACTCCACTACACAGATCTTTGCAGAGACCTCAAGTACCAGATTAATATTTCTAAGATGCTTTCCTTTAAATTACTTCCAGCTCCTCCAGATCCTATCTATTAAAGTGTTTGGAAAAGGTGGCTGCTGAGGGATGTGGCAGTTAAAAGTTTTAAAGGGGGGCATATTTGTGGGTCAGCTTCTCCAGTCTAATTCTTCTTTTAGAATGAGATTTTGGAGGCATATCCAAGGGTAAGAGGGTTCCTCCCAAGGAGATGAGTTACATTGATCTAGGTATGAGTGCCAAGGCTGTCTTGGGTTTAGCTGTGAACTGGTATTGCATGTGCTTGGATTATAGCAGGATATAACTCAAGATTTTCAAGCTGTGCCTGGATCATTGCTTTGTGCTCCTGTGTTGGTTTGGTTTAGGCTGAAAGCCCATATCTAATAGCTACAACTAGGTACCACTTCCTTCTACAGGCCACGTTATTTTTTTAAACGGGAACCTTGTGGAACAGTTACTATTATCCCCATTAAAGAGATGTGACTCACGAAGGCTCAAAAAGTGAATGATTTCCTCAAGTTTCTTTAGCTAGGAATGGGTTGTAATTATTGGGATAATTATTTTGCTCTTAATTACTATTCTACCTTTTTTCAGTCCCAGAGACATGGGTGATGCTTAAAGGAGGAACCGGTCTACAGATCATCACTTCTGATTGCACATTAACAATTTTTTTAAGTGCCTGTGTGTGGGACCTACTCCAGATAATCTTGTCAGAGTTGATGGTAGGATCCAGGCATTAGTGAGCTAAATAAACTGAACTCTTGGGTGAGCACAACATTTGACTAGCCCAGCAGTTTGGGAGGTGGACAGTGGTGCCAAGCTATGGTGCCAGAAAACCCCAAATCTAACTGGCCCATGCATTCAGATAAACATGTCTGCTGATCCCCAAGAGGAAGCTTCACTAGCCCAATGGCCACAGGAAGTGCCATGAACACTCCGAGTGCCCACATCGGAGTCATTCTTACTGCGTTCTTAGGCCAATGTTACTAACCAGTAACTGGCCCAGACTAACTACATGGTTTTCAATTCGTTGCCAAGAATGAATTAGTTAACAGTAAGGAAATCAGATCCAGAAAAATGTACTTTTAAGGCTCTCTTGGAAAACCAGCACCCAGACCTCCAAGTCTCCATATCTTCATCTCTATAACTGGGCAATAGTATTGAGAGGCACAGTAAGCCAGGACTGAATCTCAGTTTCTGATGGGGCGTGAATGTCCCCAGTCTCTGCCTCTTTTGTCCCATGTACTCTTCCTGTCTCATGCAGCCCCATCCAATTTCATTCTCAGACTGGCTTGAGGCCATACAGACAGTGGAATTAAACTAGGTAATCTAGTTAAACATCAATAGAATTTGCTTGATCTACAGTAAACCATCTAGGAGACATTCTTAGTATTTGCATTGCACTATGATTTCATTCTTATTTGGTTTGTTATTCTGATTTCCGATGTTCTTCTGCAGTCTTGCAATAAAGGAGAACCACTAATTCTTATCTTTCATTTTGGGCTCATACCTTGCAGTGCACAGGGATCATTCCTGGTGGGACTCAGAGGACTGTGTGCAGTGTAGTGGATCAAACTAAGGTGGGCCGCATACAAGGCAAGCACTCCATCCACTGTCTAACTTCCTGGCCTGAATACCCGCTTTTGTACAAGCTTCCTGGTCCTCTCAATTCCAACCGCCACAATACCACCCACCACGGTTTCTACCAGAGAACACAGGGAGCAGTTTCCTGGCAACCCCAAGTTGTTGCTGCAGGTTGGCACACTTTGCACTTGGAAAACAGAGCCCACTAGTTGCCTGAAGGAGAGACTGTCATGAGAGGAGTGAGGGGCAGATTGGGGGTGCAAAAGGAGACTCCCAGCTTTTCTGCCTAGCTGCTCTTTGTCTTGGGGGCTCTGCAACCTACAGGAAAACTCTGAACCCTCAATCCATTCTTTCTGGAATAGTCATGCACCCCCCAAGACCTCTTCCTAGGTGATATGTGAAGTGGAAGCAGGAAATGGTGGCAGAGAATAAAAGCTGCTGACTTTGAGAGCTCTGGTTCACCATCTAGGAACCACTGGGAACCACTGGGAACCACTTACATGCTAAGAAGTACACTACATTTTTTTTTTTTTTTTTGCTTTTTTGGGTCACACCCGGCGATGCTCAGGGGTTACTCCTGGCTCTTTGCTCAGGAATTTCTCCTGGCGGTGCTTCGGGAACCATATGGGATGCCGGGGATCGAACCCGGGCCGGCACAGGCCGGGCGCGTGCAAAGGAAACGCCCTACCCGCTGGGCTATCACTCCGGCCCCAAGAAGTACAGTACATTTTATAAGCACAAAAGAAATACTTCAGTTTCTCTGTTCTGAACCATGTCCTAGAAATCTTGGTCAAGGGCACTTGGGCAAACAGACAAATGTTGGCATAAACAGCAACAACAGCAACAGTGAAAAGAAGGAACCTAGGGGAATAGTACAAGGGTTAGGGGGCTTGCCTTGCAGGCAGCTCATCTTTGGTTCGATCCCTCACACATGGTTCCCCCAAAAGCATCACCAAAAATTAACAAAAGAAAGAAACCAATGGAGAAAGACAAAGGGTATGTATGTATATGCATGTGAGAGATAAAGGGGGAAAGAGAGAGAGCGGAGCGGCGAGGAGAGAGAGAGAGAGAGAGAGAGAGAGAGAGAGAGAGAGAGAGAGAGGTTATCTGATGGCAATGAGCAGAGACTATTGCTGTTTTTGCACCCCATGGGGTGAGAACGGATAAGAAGCATTTCAGGTAGCCGTTAATTCTTTGGCTAATCCCTGGGTGGGTTATACCTGCTCTGCCCTCCATGAATAATTACCTACCCTGTGGTTAAACAGCCCCATTGAAGAGCTTTTGCCATTTCTGCTGGCGTTTGTGCTTGCTGGCCCAGTCTGGGCAGCCTAGTTTTGAAACCTACAACCAGTCTACCTTCCTCCCTCACAGCACCTCCACCTCTCCTTGCACGGACTCCCAAATACCTCAACTCGGTCTGCTGCTATTAACATACCGCAGGCCTTGACCTAGAAAGGCATGAATCCTGGAAGCAGATAGCGCTACATGGTTGCTAGAGTGGTGCTTTGTTATTTGTAACCAACCAGCTAACAGATATTTATTGAGTACCTTTGTCTAAGGCACCGTGCACACACAAATTGCGCAGAGCTTAGCATCTTTGCAGAATATTAGATTTGTGCCGTGCCTAGCTGCATAAATAGAGATGCCCCAAATCCTCTACAGGGGTTTAATTTGATTCCTCCTGTTCCAGAGAACTGTGTAAAGTTTTACAAGGCGACGTAACATCAGTAATTGCTCATGGTAAGGAAGAGGAGAAGGCGAATCATTTCCACTGCGATCAGTGCCTCCCACTGTAATTAGAAGCACAGGCTGAATCTGTGTATGGCCACGCAGTTGTGGGTTTGGTAAATACTGACTTGGTGATGGGTCCAAAGTTGATTGCCGAGGGGCAGAAGAATAATAGGGCTGATGAGCGGGAACCCATTGGGGCCCTATATTTTTAGTTTTATAATATATTTAATGTAAAGTGGACATTCAGATTTATGTTTATCTATTTGCATTTCAATTTACAACCAGCACACTTGCTGGATAAAGTCGTATTTCTGGGGAGCAGAGAAGTGTGAACAAAGCAGAAGTGATGGGGGAGGGAAAGATTCATAAGTACTGACTGAGACTAGGAGAAGGCAAGGGCGGCCTTCATACAGAGAAAAGCATGGGCAGCCCTTGGCTGGAGGATAGTAGTGGAAAGGTGGGCTCAAGAGATGAAGAATAGGAAGGAGGAACAAACACCCCAGGGGCTGAGGTACTTTTGGGAATCTGTCTGAGTGAGGAATTTCAGCCTGATCTTGCAGGATGTAGAAACATAGGGAAAGGGGGTATGGGATGCATACATGCTCTAGGGTGGGATGCAACCTCTTACAGGGCCTCCTTGATCTATCTGGGTGGAGGCACCACCCCAGGCTTGTCAGCCTAAACACTGGTCTCCTCACCCCCCAAGCATTTTGGATGTCTCTGGCAATACTCATAATTATACTGGCTAACATTTATTTAGGAATCAGTGTGTAACAAGCACCTGATTGTGATGATCTCATTTAATGCTAATAGCAGAGTATTCTCGAGGGGCTCATTCTCCTGGTCCCTTCCCAGAGTGCACTGATCAACTGAGAGAAGGAGCAGAAGTTTCTTACAAGAGGCCAAAGACCAATGGAGGTAGATCTCATTAGCAGAGGTTAATAGAGTTGAGTTCAGCAGTTTAGGGGTGTTGTATGTCAGGGAGCCAAGGAGGTGTTGTTCGCCCAGAGCCTGGAGTTCAGGTTTCCTTCACAGCCGCCTTTCTACCTGTGGCCAAGCTGCTCTGTCACCTGTGAGTCTCTTGCTTCTTCTCATGCACATTCGCACTCCAAGTCTTTGCTCAGACAAACCTCGTCTCTTTCATCCTCTCCCATTTGACCCTGTCCATTTGGGGGTTTCCTCTACTGGTAAAATAGGAAAAACAGGTCAACACAGCAACACTGACAAGCAGTGCCATTGTTCTCGTCTCCCCCTTCTTCATGGGATCAGACCTCAGAATTCACAGGCAACATGAAACATTTTCTGCAGTCCTATTGCCTGGGCTGGGGTATGCCATACCCTGATAATGTTGTGTGTGTGTGTGTGTGTGTGTGTGAGAGAGAGAGAGAGAGAGAGAGAGAGCACAGGCTGTTCATGTTTTGATTGCTGCTAGTAAGCTTATTCTTAAAAATTATATAAATAAAAAAATAAAGCCAACTCCCAGAATGTCACTAGCCTAAATTAAACACCCCTCCAAGCAGGGAGAATAAATTGTACCTACTCTTGGCTCTCACACACTGAAAAGAAACCCAGCAGAACATGAAGAAATATTTCTCCTATGCTCCAAACTTACAGCAACATGTCAAAGCCGCCCTAGCCAAGGGAGAACAACCCTTGGCCCATCCATGCCCGTGCACTGCAGCATCCCGTGTCCAGCGCCTACCACCCACCACTGTCGCCACCACGCCCAAGAGAGAGGCTGAAGGGGGACGTTAAAGGAGGTAAAGCCAAGGTGAAGGATGAGCCACAGAGAAGAGTCGAAGGTTATCAGCTTAACCTGCCCCTCCAAAGCCAGAACCCAAGCCAAAAATGCCCCCTTTACAGGGAGAAGGAGAGAAGCTACCCAAAGGGGAAAAAGGGGGAGAGCTGGAGTTGACCGGGATGGAAACAATCTGATGAAAATGGAGATGCTCAAACAGAACAGGCACAGAGAGCTAAAGGTGCTGGAGACGCCCAGTGAAGTGTGTGCATTTTTGATAGCAGTGTAGTCCTGGTGACTGTACAGAAATACTATTTTATATTAAATTTTATAAAAATGAAGAATTTTTGTTTTACTTTTTTTTTAAAAGCTATGTTGTTAGCTATGTGCTTTTCAAAGCTATGTTGTTTTGAGGAAGGGCATAAGTCAGTAATAGAATGTCTCTAAAGCTGGATTGCCCTGGGGAAAAAAACCACTTTCCCCACCAGTTTTGAGAGACTTCTTGGTTTCCAAGAAGAGGGATTCCTTGACGTTGACTCATTAGTCACCTTGGCACCCAAGGCCTTGTGTCAGGGAAAACCTAAGCTGCGTTTCTATGTCCTGTCTCCCTCTCCACCTTCAGCAATGACTTGACTCCCTTAAACCCAGAGACACTGTTGAGCCTGGACTCCCCAAAAGTGGTTATCAGGAGGTCAGGCTCTCTGGACTCAGCAGTGCCCCAGCTGAGAGGGCAGCCCTCAAAAGAATGGTTCCTCTTTTTAGATTGTGGATCTTCAGATTGATCATTCTGCCATTTTTCTTTCATTTCTTAAAAGTCAGGGCTGGTTTGTGAAAAGCTGTTAAGCAACATACTAAATGTGAAATGTCAACCCTCACTCCAAACTTTCCCTTTTCAGAGCATCAAATGAAGACGTCATCAGGTTTTATAGTGACTTTCAGATATTGGTAGTCCATTGAAGAAGTGAGTTTGATAGTGTGTTTTTAACAACTGCCTGCCCATGTCCTGCCTGGCATACCATGATTGTTTATTAAAAGTATCTTTAATAAGGTTAGATACACTTTGGCTTGGGAAAAAATATTGCCCCTAGTCTAGGATTAGTGAATACGCATGTGTTTGTGTATATGTATTTCTCCACCTGAGTACTCACCCCTTGCTTTCTGCCTGGCTAACTTCCGGATCCCTGTATTTTGGAAAAAGATTTTATTATCTTGGTAAACTTCTTTCCTGCTCAATTTTCTTTTGTATAACTGCTTCATTTTCTTCTTATCAGGTATTCCTCAGGGAAACCTCATTCCCTCATTATTGTGCATCTCCCCATTAAAAATATTTTCCATGAGAGTGAATGCTAGTTTGCTATTTTCAGTTCAATATCCAGGGCCTAGAGATGGTACATGGCTCTGACAGGTGTTAAACAGATGTTAAAGCAGAATAATTCCATTCCTTTTCTATAGGGGCACACCATGTCAGATGTAAATAGAAGTTTCATGAGCAGAACCATGAATTAACTTAATAGAAAAAAAAAACTTCCTTTTCCAAATCTGAAGAACCCCTCCATGACAAACCATCAAGACATATTGACAATATATAACAAATCTCAGATACTTTGTGGACATGGCATAAAAGTAAGAGACATTCCCAAGTTCCAAAATAAGGAAGCTGAAAATCAGGGTGGTAAGCAGAAGTGAGACCATGAGGGATATTGGCAATCTTGGTGCCAATGAGGCTTCGTTTGTTTCGTGGAGATAGGATCTGTCCAAGGTGGGAGGCAAGACCTGAAATTCCTGCCCTTTGTCTACCTGCATTTCTTTCTTTCTTTCTTTCTTTCTTTCTTTCTTTTTTTTTTGCTTTTTGGGTCACACCCGGCAACACTCAGGGGTTACTCCTGGCTCTGCACTCAGGAATGACTCTTGGAGGTGCTCGAGGGACCATATGGGATGCCGGGGAATGAACCCGGGCTGGCATAGGGCCGTGCAAGGCAAACCCCTACCCGCTGGGCTATCTCTGCGGCCCCCCATCTTTTTTTTTCTTTTTTGGGTCACACCCAGCAATGCTCATGGGTTACTCCTGGCTCTTCGCTCAGGAATTACTCCCTGGTGGCGCTTGGGGACTATATGGGATGCCGGGGATCGAACCCTGGTTGGTCTCATGCAAGGCAAAAGCCCTATTCATTGTGTTATTGTTCTGCCCCCCACCACCTGCACTTCTGGAAGCATTATGGATCAGGGAGAGAAAAGGTTCCCATTTTATGTGGGGACAAACACAGGAACTGCCCTGTTCTAGAGAGAAAGAACTGTCTGGAGAATTGCTAGTAATGCCTTATCTTCACATTTGTTCAGGTGCAAATGTACATTAATTACAGGGTTTAGGAAGCTGCAAGATAAGAACAGAACACACACACCCACACACACATACACACACACACTGGTCAGTGCTAAGCTGTATTTGTACCCTGGGGTTCATGAGGTCTTCCTAGGAGCGTCTCCTCCCATGGAGTGGTCTTTTATTTCTGAAAGGATTCATTTCTAGGGCTGGAAACCTACTTTCTACTGGCCAGAACCATTGCTCATGTATTTCACTCTCCCAACCACAAGGAGATTCATAGTTGGGTGTTTTTAGCTGGGCACAGGGCTGAGGGACTACTTCTGGATTCTGCTAACAAGAAAGAAGGAACACTGGGTTCTAATAGGAAGCCAGCTTTGCTAGAAATTAGGTATAAGGATTCAAAAAGACAGAAACTAAAATAATATGATTATCTATGTAGAAAACTTCAAAGACTCCAATTAATTCTAAAATTATTAGAATTAATAAGTGAGAGCAGCATGTTTATGCTTATAAAATCAGCATACAAAAATTAATTGCATTTCTATAGAGAGGCAACTATTTATGATAGCAACAGAAACACTTAAGTAGCTAGGAATAATTTAAACATGATGAATATGAGTCTGTTAAAGGTAAAATTTTAAAAATATTCAAAGACATAAAATTAGACTTAAGAGAGATCGAGCTTGTGTATGAATGGTAAAAATTAATAGCATAACAATAAAACTAATTTCTTAATACCTAATAATTCCTCTCCAATGCAATGCTTTAGAGTAGAGTTTCTAAAGTTTTTGTTTACATAACTACTTTTCTAGAGAAATGCAGCACTGCCAGGGTTTCCTCAGGTTTATAACAGTTCATAGTGCAGCACCGTCAGATGTTACCTCAGGCTCACAGGTAGCCGATTATGAGTTAGTTTTTGGTTGTTGCATATCCACAAGCCCTTCACCATTTCCAATTTTTTCTATCCTCCACATTCAGTTATGCAGCTCCATCTGGAGTTGCGTCCCACAGCACTATCTTGAGTGCAATATGGACTATGAAAGACTTTTCACTGTAGGTTTGTTTAAATAGTGAAAGGTAAGGAACAGCCTAATTTCTATCCACAAAAGAAGAAACAAGTTTGTAGTTTTCCAGTGAAATGATCTACAATTAAGAGAACTGAATGAAATACAGTCAATGCACTAACACGGAAGAGTTCAAGAATGAGTGTTAAACTGAAAAGTCAAGTCACAGAAGAAAATACATGACTATTTTAGTTCATGGTCAAGATATTTCAATGTATGAAATTAACAAGATGGGCATGATGAAGATAATTGCCAAATTAAAGGTGTGGGTTACTTTTTGCAAGGTGCGGAAAGTAGGTGATAGGTCCATGGCTTCCAAGTGTGTTTCTAATATTTCAGCCCTTAATTGAAGTAGCAATTCTGCAGATGCTTTCTGCGGTATTCTTTATATCCTTTTATTTTGTGATATCTCCCAAAAATGAATGAAAAATCTTAAAAGTAGCATGGTGAGGGAGAAAGATAAAATGGGTAGAGTAGTTGCTTTGCATATATGAGGTCCTGAGGTCCATCCTACAAAGCTTGGTATCCTGAGTAGACCCCACATCACTAGGCATGGAGCATCTTAACCATTAGGCTTAGTACCACTGGACTGAATATCATTGGGCATTGCCTCAGGTTTCTGAGCATAGCTGGGAGTCCACCCCACTCTCCATCCTCCTTACAAATATCTTGAGCAGAAAAAATACATCAGAGAATTCTTTTTGACCCATGTTTTAATTTACAAACACCAATTTATAGACTATTTTTTTCCAGTCCTGCCTGATGCTAGATGTTGACAGGCCAGGGATGCTTAACTGAGCTATTCACGGACACATAATCACTCTAGGGCAAAGAAAAGACTAGAATCCAGTTGTTGTTGTTGTTGTTGTTTTAATAAAAATCTGCTTTATAAAATGGAAGATATCCACTATTTATATTTTGTAGGTTTGGGAATTCTATTTATTGCATTTCTTAAAATAAAAGACACATATAGTTGGGAGATAAGCAGAAGGTAGCTTGTGTTGAGAAGACGAAGGGAAAAAATGTATCATGAGATTGTTCCTTTGGTGACATCAGGAGAAACCTAATGACACTGAGCTCACAGGGGAGGATCCTGATGCAGGGAAACACACCTGGTATTTCACATCTATATCAGTTCCCAAGTTCTGGGATTCTCCAAAAAAGGTCTTTGAGTTTGCGCTCTGTCCCCAGCTCTCAGTTAAACTTAAGAAAGCTCCCAACATTTTGGAGCCTCGTTTCCCCCCCACAGGCACAGGAAGGGAACTGAACAAACCTTTTATGGTGAATTCTGAATCCTAGTGAGTATACCCTTGGCAGGTATGATGCAGTTACAGCCTTTTCAAGGGGCTGAGATGTTACAGCAAGAAAGATGCTTCTTTAAAAAAAATCCTCAAATTTGATTTGCCATTGCTAATAAACATCCTCCAAATCTGTCCACCTAGGAGTATGGGTCCTGATATTTTTTTTCAAGGAAAGTCTATTTAGACCCTGACACAGATTGCATTTCGTTTTAAGGCAACAAGAGTGATAAAGTATGTTAGTATAAAATCAATAGAAAGCAGTTTAGTGGCCTCTGAAGTCTTGCAGGCAGTCTTTCCTCCAGTCCCCTCTACAGGAAAGATCAAATGAGAAGTTACCAGCTTCCTTGTGTGTTTTAGTTATTTGCTACGTAAATCACTGAAAAAACATTTAGGAAACCATTTGGAAGTGGTGCAAGTACTTCTCTGCTTCTAGCACCTCTTCTCCCATTCAAGGATGGAAAAATAAAAGGTTCTCATAGTAAACAGTTGACAGAACCAGGGCTGGGTCTTCAGCTCCCATGTCCTTGTTTCTTAAGCTATAGAAGGAAAAAAAGAGAGAGAAGTTTGTTTCTGTTTTCTCTCTGGAAGATTTTCTCCCCCATCTGTCAAACAACTGGAATGAAATGTTGCCGTAAAACTGCTCAACACTGATTGGCTATTGGCAGCGTGTGTTATAAAGGAGCACTGCAGTTGGGAAGAACTGTATCAGGGAGAAAATGAGATTGGCTGAAGTTTAAGTGCACTAGGACAGAGAACAGATAGTCACTTTCAGATACAGGAACATTCCTGCTTTGAATTCTTAACATTTTTTGTTGGCACAACCTGAAAGGTACCTTGCCTAAGAGCTATATCATAACGTGGCATGGAAGTCTACTACCTTGTGGAGTCTATGATACTAGTCACTATTTCTACTTCTCCCAAGTATGAGGCATGTGGTAGCTTGTACCTCCCTGCCTCCATGGAGCTAAGTGGGATCATGTGGTAATAGACTGTTCCATGAAAGAGGAGCAAAAAAATGGCAGATATTTTGGGGGGTGGGGGGGGACTGGGAATGATGAAAAAGTCAGCTAGACTCGTGACCTTCTCTTTGTATCCCTGGGGTATGATCTAGAGGTGGTGGCCTCAACAAAGACATGAGTGAATGATAAAACAGTGTGATTTTCAGCCACTGATATGGTGTATATTTTGTTATGGAGGAATTTCAAAGCCTGTACTGATGTATAGATCAGTACTTACTTATCTTTTACTATAGGTCAGATCATACACTGGATATTGTGATCATCTCATTTAAGCCTTCCAACTACCTTGTAAAATGGACATAATAATTGGCTTTTTTTGACAGAGGCAGTGCTGTGATCTCATAGATATTAAACACTCTGTCCCAGGACACACAGCTGCTCTGTGGAGGAACAATGACTCTGATCTGTCTCCAGAGGATCAACTTTATATCCATTAGGCCAGTTTGGGAAGCTGGGTGTTAAATAATGAAGAACATATTTTAACATGTTGCTGCCAGAGCAGCAATTTGTGTACATCAAGTATGAGCCATTGGTGGCACACAATAGTGTCAACATGGTCGAATAAAATGGTGACCATCCACCTCCCAGCTCCACCCAGCTTGCCTGGTGGATGAAAGCAGTTTTGTCAATAAGGTCAAAGACAGCATGGAGGGCCCAGTTCAAGAATAGGGGAGGAGCTGCTTTGTACTTGAAGCCAGAGTTCTTTCTGGAGCACAGGAAATACTCTGGGGGCATTTTGTGGAGGAAAGCATGCATTATCAATGCTTAGTTGAGTCTTATATTTACTGCTTGGCTGTTTACTGTTTGGGCTGGTGCTCATTATGGCACTGCCCTTCAATATGGAGATGGATGGAAATTAATGTGCTCGAGACTAGAGGAAAGGTTTACTGAGAAAAGGGGTCCATTTTGAACAGCCTAGGTGTCCAAAAAAGACTGGATGGTGCAAAGATGGTAGAGATGTCCTCTGAAAAAGCTTATTTTCTCCTCATCCGCTTGTCAAAGGACTGATTCCTAGGGATTTATCTAGACTCTTGCTGAAGTGAGTGAGCTATAGCTCACTCACTTAGCTTGGCCAACACCTTGAATAAAGAAAAGTGGTTTAAAATAGAACCTCCTTTAGTTCAAACTAAAACCATCTCTATGTTCATAGACAAGTAGTAAAACACTAGTACTTTTGAATTTATAACTCATGACATGCCAGGTTTCTTATTTGCATCACTGTGACTTCTGTATATGTGGATCCTTCCAATTGTATTCTTTTCTAAAAAAATTATATCACTGTGAGATACAGAATTACAAAGCTGTTCACGATTGGGTTTCACTCATATAGTATTTCAGCACCCATTCCTTCACCAGTGCACCCTTCCCAACACCAGTGTCCCCAGATTCCCTCCCAGCCTTTTTGAGGTTGGCACTTCTCTCTCTCTCTCTCTCTCATACCCACACACATTATGACTTGTAATACATACATTTATTGGCTATGATGTATATCCCTTTTCATGCTGAGTGCAATTAGTCATAAGCAAAAGGACAAAGAGAGAATGACTGCATTTATTTGAGGGAATATTATATATACATATATGTATGTATATATATGTATTTATGTATGTATATATTAATTATGAGACTAAGATCCAAGGCCAGGCAAACAGGGACTTACCAATTATTGGAATCTACCACAAGTGTGTGTGTGTGTGGGACAAAGGTTAGGTAAGATAGAGTGTGCTCAATTGTATTCTTTATCATTTGGAAGACAAACGGTTCTATTTTATCCCATTTACACATCTATCACTGTATCACTGTATCACTGTCTCCCTGTTCGTCATCAATTTGCTCGAGCGGGTACCAGTAACATCTCCATATGTCCTGTCTCATGCCAGTAGAGCCCAAGGGCACCTGCTTGCTCCAGGAACATAAAGAGCCTCAAACCATTCCATCAGGTCATGGAAATGAGGTCTATAACTGTTACTGATATTTGGCATATCAAATACGACACGGGTAGCTTGCCAGGCTCTGCCGTGTGGGTAGCATACTCTTGTAGTCATCTCTAAATCCAGCATTTATTGATGAACCATGTGGTCGCAAGCCGGGCTGTAATAGGACGGTTTGCTGGGTGTAGTTCTAACGAGAGGGAAGTCCGGATGTGAAAATGGAGACTCTCAGGGAGTGGGGGGTTGTCTGACTTGTTGTGAGGCTCTGCTGGGGTGGCGGGCCAGGGCTAGAACCCGCCATCCCTCCCGGGCACCTCGTGAGTGGCTGGGTACAGGTAGAGCCAGTAGCAGAAATTAACGATAATAATCATTTAAATCAACTTAATAGAGCACATCTTGGTTTTTGCAATAATGCTAGCAGAGTACACTCAAGAAGAAGAGTAACTGCACTAGATTGTAGAGACTGGGGTGGACCTCTTTCTTAATGTCCAGTGTCCTTTGTCGAAAGATCTGGTGCAATATGTCTTAACTAAATTCTGACTAAAGAAAGCAAGGTGAGGGGCCGGACATGAGATTTATTTAAGAGAAGATTAAAAAGCAAAACAAAGCAACAACAACAATAACAACAAACCAAACTTCCAAACCTCAAAGGAGCAATTTGGAGTTTTACCTTCACCATAGACATTAGAACTTGAGATTCTATGAGAAAATCTATAAGGATAAAAAATAACCTCCCGACTCTCTGTTCAGAAATTTGTACTCTAAACAGGATTTGGGCATTCATTTTAGAAAATTATTCTTTACAGTGAGATTATTTTTAAAAACTCCTACTTTCATTTGATGCTGTGTGAAAGGAGCTGAACTCTAGACCTTTGAGAAGCTTGTTTTGAAACTGGGTGGTAAATATATGCATTTCATGAAGTCATAAAAATGATGCTCCTTTGCCTACTGAAATCTGATTAAACATGTTTTTTTAGACTCAAACTCAGAGAATCAATTCATTATCTTAACAGGCAACAATGTGTACGGAGTAAAAACCTACAATTAATTATCTTACTAACAATGCCCGTGTAGTCCTTTCATTTAATTGGTTATCTAATAATATGATTCCTTGTTTGATTTATTTGCTTACACAAGCAGCTCTAATATGCGTTACTTTCTGTTTTCTTTTAATGTTTGAAGCATAGCACACAGTCATCTCCAATGACCCACTGCTACAGAAATGAATGGCTCTCACATTAAGATGTAAATAACTCTTGCATAAGACCCATAATCTTGTGATTTGTTTGCCATGAGACAGAGAAGCAAGGATGAAGCAAGTTCAGTCAAATGAGAAGGGTGTGTTATCGAAGGCCTCTGTGAAGGAAGCCACCTTTTAATGAGCTGATTGGATTGCCCAATGGTAGCAGTGAGGCACTGAAGGCAGGAGAGGGCAGTCACTGCCATTTCCTGTCCTCCAGCTCTCCAGCATGATTGACTCACTCCACTAAGAGCCAAGTCCACCAAGCCTTGCTGAGAACAGTTCCCAGCAGACAAATGAAACATGGGGCATTGGGATGGCTCTACAGGGAATGATCAATGACTGAACTGTTACGGATCAGTCCAAATTCGTGCATCTTATTAACGCAAGAGTGACAGGTCCCTTTAGTCTTTCTAACAATTTATGTATCTTCCTTTTACTGATCAAGAAGTTATTTCTAACATCTTTAATGCTGATGGAAATATTCCTCTGCTGTGGACTGGGAAAGGCTCATCTAACCAATCCCTGGAGAACATGTCCATAAAGGTGTCTTAGATATTACTGATCGTCCCTATGGATTTCCATGACAGACAACTTTCACACATAGCAATCAATCACATGGCTCATGATAAGGGTCATTAGGGGACATTCTGACTCAGGCCATGGGACCCAATTAAAAAGAGAAACTTTGGGAGCCAGAGTGATAGCACAGAGGGTAGGGCATTTGCCTTGCATGCGGCAGACCCAGGTTCGATCCCGGCATCCCACATGGTCCCCAAGCACCGCCAGGAGTAATTCCTGAGAGCAGAGCCAGGAGTAACCCCTGAACATTGCTAGGTGTGTCCCAAAAAGAAAAAAAAAAGAAACTTTGGTGAGATGTGTCATCAGCAATAGCACCATAAGCCTGTGTTCTTATAGTGATGTTGGCTGGTAGGCAACATGAAAACACCTTGACTGATAGATACCATGAAAAAATCCTCTAATTCTAGGTCCGTTTGCTGCTTCTTCCATACCGATCAGCAGGGTTGTCACTTTATGACTGGCCAGGCTGAGCCATAATCAGCTTTGGCTAATATGAGTTGTTCCCACTGGAGTTGTAACAGTTGGGAAACTCAGGAACCCTAACCAACATTTCAGTTAGTGACCCTACCCCACCTCCCATTTTAGCAGGATTTTTTAAAATTTTGAGCAGGAAATAAAAGCAGCAGCAGCAGCAGCAACAACAACAACAACAACAACAACAACAACAATATAGTTTCATTAAGTTTAATTGTCTGGGTCCTTAAAATATACAATGTCTATGTACATAAATATTTATGGCTGTTTTACATTGCCCCATTCTTGATGCACATTGTATTTGAGAATATCCAAAAAAGTGAACTTGCAGAACTTGTGTGAGAAAACCAAGCTACTGAGTCCAAATGATACCCAGAAAAACAGATCAGGGAGCCTCTATTTTCTGTAATAAATTCAGGAAAGCTGGTCTATTTGTCATTCCCTGCATCTGGAGGAAATGTCCCATGATGAATCAGGGGGTACTGGCAATCACGTCAGCAGGTGTCTGCCTTCAAGTCTGATTCTTGGGATGTCAAGGCTGATAACCGGAAGTTTCAACTGGATGTTCTCGCTCATCAGATGAAGCATCTCGATGTGACAGAGAAGGCTGCCTTTAAAGATGAGACTGAACGGTTATCTAACCCTTTAGCCTCAGGAAAGGAAAACAAATGCCTTTTTCTTTGCGGAGTTGAAAATTGAGGATCAAGAGAGATTAGAACCCATAACTCAGGGGTCATAAACAGACAGAAACACTTGTACATAGGACAAGGCTTTGGCTGCAGATAGCAACTAGGTTTGCCCCCAGATAGACTTTAAGTCCCCTGAAACACTCAAAGCCAGCCTCTGAGCAAATCTCATATATTTTTCAAACACTCAAGCATTTTAAAAGGAAGTGCAAAGGGTTGAGTGATTTATTCAATGTTACCTAGTTTGTCAGTAAATTCTGAATTAGTGTCCCAGCCCCAGTTGGTGCCTTTCCAGTTTGAGTTTTACCTTCCCTGTATAGGACTCAACTTGCCTTGACCTCAATGTTTTTCTGAATGAAAATGAGAGAAGCATATAATTATGTGTCCCAGGAAAGAAGTTACTCTCTATCCACAAATCACTGTCACAAGAATCAGTTCCTCTTTCATTTTATATCTAATAAATTATGCCGGGTGTCTATGTTGTCTTTGCCATCTGGAAAACCGGGCTAATTTGTAGCCATTTCATTTGTCCTTGGGGGACTCAGAAGCAGAAGATAAAAGGTTAGCTTTAACTCAGTATCTGTTGACAGAGAACTTGAGAATGATGGGGAATAGCTGAATCTTGGGAAAGCTGCATTTGAATACCTTCTTTGAAAGGGATAATTGGCTGATACATGAGAGTATGTGGGTAAACATTTTGTGCCTGGATCTATTGCTTACTCTTTAGAAACACGGCAGCTTCTTGCAAAGAATTTGCATCTGGTATGAACTTAAAGCACCTCTCCTTATGATCTACAATTTCTCTTCTCAGATAGAGCTTCATATACAGGTATTATAAATATGCTGTGACCCAGAATTTGATAACACAGAGAGGAAAAGGTGGAGATAATTTATATTAGAACAAAGTAGATTTAGTTTCCAGAGTCAAGAACTTACTAGAGAAAGTTGAGTCCTACTTTCAGCATTTTCTCTATTTAGAGCTCATAAAGTGATGGCTTGTGGAAGTACACCAACTGCACACTTGACTTGTCTGATAAATCTGTCCTGTGTTAAAGGAAACAAAGCAAGAGCCATGGGGCAACCTAAAACTTCCGTTCAGAGACTTGGATCCTTTGGGAAAATCAGAAAGGGTAACTGCATTGCTCTCTGGTGGAGCCAATCTCATCACGCCCTCTCCCTGGCTTTGTGCTAGAGCTCTGGAACAAGAAGCCCGACTCATATGAGGGACAAAGGAAGTGACATACCCCTCTCAGTGCAGGGTGATTCAAGGGTATTGGGATCATGTAACTGGGCATCTGGTATTTGTATCTACAGTCAATGTCAGCATATGTGTTCAAATTAAAAAAAAGAAAAGAAAATCCAGAGTAAAACAACTCTTGCTTTCAAGCACTGATGTCAAGATAGATTTTATTGAAGGTCTCTTGGGATGATGAGATAAAGTGACATCATATTTCACCCTGTAACACGTTTAGGGTCTGGCCATCCCTGTATTTATTACTTCCAGCATATTAGTAGTGTTATGTTGGTTTTTACAATCCCCAGCTCCTTCCAGCAATACAGAGAATTTTAGTAGAAAGAAGACAAGGCTTGGGTAGATATACATATCCACATACCATTGGATCCATGAAGAAGTTACTGCAAATACATCCATTCAATTAGTGGGAGTTTTTCAAAATAATCATTGGGGTGAATATTATTGGGATCGGACTTCAACTTGAAAATGAAAACTGAAAATTATAGACAGTAATCTTTTGTCTTGCAGTTAAGACAGTGTTAAGATTTAGGTTATAATCTCAAGTAGGAGCTACCTCTTAGAATAAACAGAAAATGGATCAAGTGAAGATTCCAACAAAATTGGGTATATGATCCAAACCCTTAACCCCAAACCGGAACATACCTTCCTTCATTCCCATTGGACAGTCAAAGTAGGATCTTACAGAGAGGAAAAGTCTTGCAAGCATTGAAGGGGTTCTCTACATTTATTTTCAACCATTGATATCTCCTGTTTCCTGTATTTTGGAATAATTTTATATTTACAAGGAAGTAGCAAAGTTAATCCAGAGACTTCCTGTACATTCTTCATTCAGTCCTCCCTGAAGTTAGCATCTGAATAAGCATATGTATTTGTCAGAACTGACAACAATATTGGTACTTAATTATTAACTATAGATACAATTGATTCAGAATTTATTCGCTTTTCTACAGATATGCTCATGGTCCAAGCACCAAAGTTTATAGCCTTGTTCTCTCAGCAATCATTCTTTTTTTTAAATTTTTTATTATACCACCGTGAAACATACAATTACAAAGGTGTTCATAATTGGTTCTTTTGAGGCATCTTTGGAGCATCATCTTCTTTAGTTAAGACAGGCCTAGTTCTCTGTTCTCTGGACAGGGACTGGCCTACACTGATTCATGCAATTCTTCGGCATCACTTTCATTTACTTCATGAAGTCATATCACACTTGTATCATTTGTCATCCTGTTCATCATCGAATTGTTTGAGCTGGCACCAGTAATTTCTCCATATATCCTGTCACATGCTAGTAGAGCCCAAGGGCATCTGCTTGCTCCAGGAACATAAAGAGCCTCAAATCATTCCATCAGGTCATGGGAATTAGGTCTATAATTGTTACTGGTATTTGGCACATCAAATACCAGTGTTTGTGGTATGTGTGTGTGTGTGTGTGCTCATGAAATCATATATCAGTTGAAAATTTGCAATTCTACTTATTCTACTTTATTAATTATTATTATTATGTCTGTCAATCTCTTTACTAAGGCAAGCTTTTCAGTTTCCTCTGACTTCTCACATTTCTTTTTTCCCTCCCTTCAATACAGAAACTGTGATTTAAAATGCAGAGGCAGGGAGGGAGTTTTACATGTGTGTACACATATGGGGGAGGAGTGAGGATCCACTTATTCACCTATGAGTGGAACCACAGAAAAGCGACTTAAAATACATGTGCTTAACCAAGGGGATTTTTGCATTTCTCTTACAGGTCATATTGCATGAATCAGATAGCATAAATTGTTCAATTTTGGGGAAGGTTGAATAATGGGGATTAATGTCCGTGTTAAGACACTCTGGTTTTCAATATATATGTATGTGTACAGTCCTTTGCTTATTGAAAGAGAAATTTTTTTTCTGTAAATTTTAGCAGATGACTATGTTCACAGGCTTTTCATTTCAATGTAGCTGTTGTAAGGTAAATTCCTGCCCAATCTGATGTTCTTTCAGAGAGATGGAATCTTTATTAAATTGTACCTTATTTAATGGATGCCAGTACCTGACTCATGGTAGATATTTGGATGATCATCCTGGTGCTAAGCAAAAGAGGGAAATAATTCTATAAGTCATTACTTTATTAGTTAATTAATTGTCACCTTGCACCACATCTAGCAGTGTTCAGGAAACTATGTGCTCCAGGAATTGAACTTGGGATTCCAGCATGCAAAGAATGTGATCAGTCCATTGAGCTGTCTCTCCAGTTCATGATTCCTTTATTGATAAGTATTTTTGTAAAATGAAAACTTTCCTTTATTGCAATATTGTAATCCCAAAGACTTGGACCTTAAGAGCTCCTCAGTTTATGTCTCAGACCCTCTCTAGTGATATTCCATATGGTCCTTGGCCAAGCCCATTTTTAGAAAAAATAAGCAAGTAAGGGACACACAAAAATTAGTCTAATATATCAGACATTGTGGATATTTGTAAAATTTACCATTTCCAGTCCTAATATCTTTTAATGGATGAGCATCTTTGTTGCAGCAATGAAAGACCTAAAATTTCAGATTATTCAGTCCTTGACCAAACATCAATAAGTAAGACAGTTAATAAAGAACAAATAATGATCAAATTGAACATTTCTTTTTGGTATATTTATATATTTAATATTCTTGCTATTGATATAATTTAATGTAATGTGAATATGCATCACATTACTGTGTATCTACTATACTATACGTTAAGAAATTTGTATCACTGGAAAATGGCCACACTTAATGATCAAGGGATCAATATGTCAAGTACTCACACTCCTGAACATACCTGTACATTGTGATGAACCTTTAAATATTTAGAAAAGATGCTAATATATATGAAGGAAGACATTTGCAGCAACATAATAGTAGTGAGAGAGTCTGCTGTCAGGCTGCCCTCAGAGAGCATTTGCTGGGATCTGCTGTAGACTCGCCCCAAATCAATCCAAAGACCCATAGAACTTGCCATCAGGCCTTCGTCCTCATCACAGAACTTCTGCTAATACAGAGAGCAACTTGCGCCCTGCACTAGATCAGAAGCAGTGGGGACCTCCTGATCCAACTTTCACCTGACCTTGGATATTGGTAATATAATATGCATATATATGTATATGGCCTGCCACCCCAGCAGAGCCTCACAACAAGTCAGATGACCCCCCACTCCATGAGGACCTCCATTTTCTACATCTGGACTTCCCCCTTGTCAGAACTCCACCCAGCAGACCAGCCTATCACAGCCTGGCTCATCGAGATCCACCCTGATGCAGTCTTTTTTAATCCGGCCCAGGTATGCTGATCCAGAGACAGACATGGGGCAGAGCTGCTACTGGCTCTCACTGTGCCCAGCCACTCATGAGGCACCCTGGAGGGATGGCGGGTTCTAGCCCTGGCCCGCCACCCCAGCAGAGCCTCACAACAAGCCAGACGGCCCTCTACTCCATGAGGATCTCCATTTTCCACATCTGGACTTCCCCTTTTCAGAACTCCACCCAGCAGACCAGCCTATGCATATCACAGCCCGGCTCATCGAGATCCACCCTGCTGCAGTCTTTTTTAATCCGGCCCAGGTATGCTGATCCAGAGACAGACATGGGGCAGAGCTGCTACTGGCTCTCACTGTGCCCAGCCACTCAGGAGGCACCCTGGAGGGATGTCAGGTTCTAGCCCTGGCCCGCCACCCCAGCAGAGCCTCACAACAAGCCAGATGACCCCCACTCCATGAGGACCTCCATTTTCCACGTCTGGACTTCCTCCTTGTCAGAACTCCACCCAGCAGACCAGCCTATCACAGCCCGGCTCATCGAGATCCACCCTGATGCAGTCTTTTTAATCTGGCCCAGGTATGCTGATCCAGAGACAGACATGGGGCAGAGCTGCTACTGGCTCTCACTGTGCCCAGCCGCTCATGAGGCACCCTGGAGGGATGGCAGGTTCTAGCCCCTGGCCCGCCACCCCAGCAGAGCCTCACAACAAGCCAGACGACCCCCACTCCATGAGGACCTCCATTTTCCACATCTGGACTTCCCCTTGTCAGAATTCCACCCAGCAGACTAGCCTATCACAGCCTGGCTCACGCGGCTGCAAGTGGCGCGTGGTTCATCAAAAAATGCTGGATTTGGAGATGACTACAAGAGTATGCTACCTGCACGGCAGAGCCTGGCAAGTTACCCGTGTCGTATTTGATATGCCAGATACCAGTAACAATTATAGACCTCATTCCCATGACCTGATGGAATGGTTTGAGGCTCTTTATGTTCCTGGAGCAAGCAGGTGCCCTTGGGCTCTACTTGCATGAGACAGGTCATATGGAGATGTTACTGGTGCCCGCTCGAGCAAATCAAAGATGAACGGGAAGACAGTGATACAGTGAGTAGGAGATTTTAATTGTACCCTTCCAATGCTGGACAGGAAAAACTAGGCAAAAGCTCAACAAGGAAAGACTGGAATTGTAGTCAGAAATGAAAAGAAAATAGTCCTAAGAGACATATATAGGACCTCTACCCCAAAAAGTTGAGGATACATCCTTCTCCAGTGCACATGGGCCATAAAACATAAAATCAAGAAGTTAGAAAATGTGTCAACTATCCTCTCAAACAACAATGCATTGAAAATAAAAATTAATTCCTAACAGAAATAAGGAACAAATCAAATACTTTGGAAATTAAGAAAAGATAAATAAAAAAAGGATTTTCTGAATGGAAGACAACAGCATATGGCTATATAATTAAAAATAAAAACAGGAGCAGACAGTACTGCAGTTAGGGTGCTTTCCTTGTATACTGCAGACCCAGGTTTGATTCCCCAGCACCACACACAGCTCCAGGAGCATTGTCAGGAATGTTTCTTTAACACAGAGCTAGGAATAAGCTCTGAACACAGAGGTGTGACCTCAAAACAAAAACATGGAAAAAAGCACTGAGAAAGAAACATAATAAGGGAGCAAGAAATAGCCAAAGACAACAAAACTAGAGTTGGTCTATATGAGCTTTCCTGAATGGGGAAGGGGGATGACTGGGAGGGTTCCTTGGGACACTTGTGGAAGAAAATGGGCACCCTGATGGTAGGTTTTGTGTTGGTATGGTGTATGCATAAAAGTATTTAAATTGTTATAAATAATGGCACCTCAGTAAAAATGGGGAGGAAAAAGGTCCCCTAAAACACACAAAAATTAAGCCTGGAGGTGGCTGGGGGGGGGGAGGGAACGGGACGTTGGTGGTGGAGATGGGCACTGGTCGGGATGGTGCTGGAACACTGTATGACCAAAACCCAAATATGAACTTTTTAATTGTATATCTTTGTAACTGTATAAAAAATAAAAAAATTAAGCCAAAAACTTTTAAGCCTACTCTTGGGTTCCCTAGATGTCTTTTTCTATATAATGACCCTCATTTAATTTTTTTTAGTTTGTACAGGTTTTAATTTCTTTTATCCTAAATCCCTGAGCTTGACTTCTACCATGGCCATGGGTGGTCAGCTCTCCTCTTTCCCTGCATTGCTTTCTTAAGTTGAGCCTGGTTTTGCCAGGATACAAGGGTGATCATATTAGCACAACCACTTAGAGAAATGGGGCAAATGATAACAACTGAGTATTCTTCAAGGGCTTCCAAAGTACTTTTATCATTGTCCTATAGGACCTTCCCTCCAGCCTGACGAGGTAGAGGAAACAGACATAATAATCATCCTCATTCCAGAAGCTGATGGATCTGAAATCAGAAAGGACCTGAAATGTAACAAGTGATTTGTAAGCTCAATCAAGATAGGGTTGAGGATCCTGCTCTAGCCTGATGTCACCCAGGAAAACTGGAGAGGTTGAATCCTCATCTGGTAGACTCTGATAACAAGGGAATCAAGTTCAGTTTAATCAAGAGACTGCTCTGGTTGGTCCAGAGACCTTCTGGTGAGTCCATCGAACAAATATTTATAGTTCTATTTATATGTCTACCAAGGAAATCTGGGTTGCTGCTTAACCCCACAATAGGAAAGCAGGTTACCCTTTGCTTTGATTGATGGCTGAGTTCTGTAAGCCATATAGATGATCACTTTCAACACAGCAATAGACAAATATAGAAGTGTTGATTCAGGTGTCTCAGAAATGTGGGGCAGTGCAGGGCACAAATAGTTTCTACTGAGCACATAAGCAGTGATCTGGGATATTTCTTTTGAACTGGAGAATATAGGGATATTTGATGCCACATTTTCCAACACATGAAATCAGCACAGGACACTGTAGACATCTTGCTGGTATATTATTTCTGCTGTCATTATTTCTGCAAAGAGAAGGTGCATCATGGGGATTGTTGAGCACTGGGGAGCCTTTGTTTTGATTTTTCAGTCATACCTGTCAGTGCTCATGGTCTTAGTCAGAGGCCACTTTCTTTGATAATATTTGGGGACCAGCAAGTGCCAGAGATGGAACCCTAGAACTTGCAAGCATACACTTAACCTATTGAGTTATCTCTCTCCAGCCCTGGGATTGAGGGAGCTTAACACTGAGTGGGCAAGGAACTGGTGGAGCCCTCATAGCGGAAAATACTGACAAGTGACTCTAGATTTCAAAGAGTCTAGCCAATTTATGGACTCTGGTGGGAGTTAATAGACTATGGAGCGAAGAACTCCGACTTTGCTGGGGGGCGCCTGCCTCCCGCCCAGCCGTAGAGCGTGGGGTTGGCACCGGCCCACCACCCCAAACCTCCAACAAGCCACGACCCCCACCCACTCCATGGGCCACCACCACACCACTTCCCCTCTCGAACCCACCCAACCGACCAGCCCACACGCCCGGCGGGCGCCGGTCATCAATAAATGCTTTATTTGGAGGTGTTTAAGAATAGCCTCCTGCACGGCAGCCTACAGCGCCGTGTTGTATTTGACAGCCAAAGCCAGTAACAATATATTAGTCATCCGACCTAATATAATGGTTTGGCTCTTTATGTTCCTTACGCCGCCCTCCACGAACACTATGGAGAATACTGCCCGCCTAGCAATAATGATTACGGAAGACGGACGTGATGGCCAGCTAAATAGTGAGAAGCACCAGAGATGACAAGAGGACAAAGAGTTTGTCCACTGAATAAGGGAGAAGGGAATTGGTGTCAGAATAAGGGATGCCCAAGACCAAGATTGAGGAATAGGGTCAACACAAGGTGGAGGGATTTAGGATGCTCCTGGGTGGAATGGGGGTTGAGGTAAGTGAGGCAAAGCAGAGGTCAGAGTCAACTAAGGAGAATATGGGAGGTTCTGTTGTCCTTTGGTGAAATTCAAATGCAGCGGTGAAAATACTCAAGAGAATCTGCGATTTTGAATTATGCTGGTGCTTGGTGAAGATGCCCTAGGCTTGAGGCCTTAGCATGGGCTACTGGGGAAGGAGATATAGATTCCAAGGGGACTAAATAGTGAATACTGACTGGATTACTGTAGATGGATTGATATTTATTTGGGCGGTGATAGCATTTTAATTGATCTTTCAAGAATCATAGCTTTTGGGGTGAGGCTCCTTCTAGGGACTGCACTGGAGAGAGAATACATAACTTTTAATCACAGATATCAATTGAATGATATCTGCTCAAGAAGGAGACATTCACAATATTGGCAACTATCACCTCATCTGCCTATTGTCTGTCATCTACAAAATGTTCACTCGAGTCATCCTGAATATGATTGGCAGAACATTAGATGAAGAACAACCATGCGAGCAAGCTGGCTTCCGAAGAGGATTCAGCAAAATCGACCATATCCACATGATAACCAAACTCATTGAAGTCTATAGAGAATTCAAGATGCACTCTGTCTCACATTCATTGATTTAAAGAAAGCCTCTGATTCTGTGGAGACTGAAGCGGTCATAGAAGCCCTAGCCAAACAGGGCGTTCAAACCCAATACATAAAGATCCTTCGTGAACTATATTACGGTTTCACCACCAGGATCTCACCATTCTACAGGGAAGTGATCATTGATGTCAAAAGAGGGGGTTCAGCAGGGTGATACCATTTCACCAAAACTCTTCAGCGCCACCCTTGAAAACATCATGCAACAATTAGAATGGGAAGCAATGGGAGTGAAGATAGATGGCCGGCAACTGCACCACCTACGATTCGCTGATGACATCGTTCTAATAACACCAAACATCAGCCAAGCGGCACAAATGCTGGCTGACTTTGACCGAGAATGTGAAAAGATAGGTCTATAGCTGAATCTCAACAAAACTATGTTCATGAGAAATGAACTAGTTCCAGAGGCCCCATTCACTCTCAATGGAACAAACTCTCTGAATGCAACAGCTATGTGTACCTAGGTCAAGAAGTCAACATGATAAATGACCTAAAACCTGAGTTACGCAGGAGGAAAAGAGCTGGCATGGACTGCCTTCAAAATCATGGAAACAATAGCCAAAAGAACAAAGAACCTCCAGCTCCGGGCACATCTCTTTGACTCCACTGTTCTCCCTGCATTAACATACGCCTCAGAGACCTGGGCCCTATGAAAGCAGGATGAGAACACCATTTGGGTCTCCCAAAGAGGAATCGAAATAGCCATGCTTGGAATATCACGCCTCACTCAAGTGAGAGAAGGAATCCGAGTTCCGACCTCCATTGCAATTCTAAAATCAAGGATTCTGTCTCATATGCCAGGACATCAAAAAATCAGATGGGCTGGTCATATAATGCAATCTGGAGACTACCGTTGAGCTAGAGCTGTTACCGATTGGATGCCACGGGATGTCAAAAGATCGCGTGGCTGCCCACCTGCAAGATGGTCAGACTTCCTTATCAAGACCCTAAACAAACAGTTTGAGACTCTTAATATCCCCAAAACAAACAGATGCCTTTGGGCTACACTGGCACGTGATAGGGTCAAATGGTAACATTACCGCCACCCGCTGGAGGAAATCGATGAATAACGGGATATCAAGTGATCAATTGGATATAAATTTATTAGGGCACCTTATCATGAATATTTGTGAAGCAGATTCTAGACTTAAGGGTACCCCCAAGATAACTGTCTCCACTGCAATATATACAGGATGAGGAAAGGATGGTTTTTGCCTGGGATACCCTACCCACTGGTATCATCCTTCAGGAAAGGGGTTCAGAGAGAAGTCAGATAAAGTCTCCCGAGCAGGAGACATCCACCATTGCAAAGGTAAGAGCCCATAAAGAACCAATACTTCAGCAAGCATTCATTCGGATTCTTTTTCTTGTTGGCTGGGGATTTGCTAGAGGCAAAGATGCTTTATGGCACATCTGAGCTCCTCATTGTCTGGGGTTCTTTCAGGACAATCATACTTTGTAAGCAGACTTAAAGGACAGTGCTTTACAGTACGCTAAAGTCCCCTGCAAGCAACCCCGTGCTAAACTTCACCAGAATTGTGCACCAAAAAATGAGAAAGAGGAACAGAGACCCGGTCCTTGTAAAAGAGGACCAGATATCCTGGTCACAAAGCTGGTGACACGGGAGGAGAACTGCGAGGGGCAGGTGAGTACAGGATGTGCAAGTCGAGAGCAAGTCTGATGGATTTTCTTGCTAATTTAAAAGCAAACATCACAGCTCAGTGCAATCTGTGCAGGTCTAAGAAGAAAGGGATAGGGGTCACAGTCATGTGGATGGCAACACAATCATAAATGTGGGGAACCTTGAGGCTGGAGGTAGAGCTGGGCACTTGGGAAGATTGTTGGCCTTGAGGCTTTGAGATACTGAATCTTTAAAATTTTACCAATATCCAATCTGTTGGGTGGCTTAGCTGAGCAACAGCCATTCAGCCTGTGCGTGGGGAGTGGAGACAGCCTGCCACCTTTAACCAGAACCAGGTGGATTTTTTTTCTGCCTGAAGCTGCCAGACATGGGGGTCTTTTCAATGGACCTAATTTTTTCCCCTACTACTCAGTGTCTAATAACTTGTCCTGGGGTATCGTGTTTATCCCAGAAATGTTAATGACTTCATAACTCAGTTTGAAATGCTCTGGGCAATTTTTGTATTATTAAGGGTTCTATGAAGTATGAAAAAGGAATGCTCTTAAGGTGCTGGCTACAGTTATAACTCGATTCTCATTTTGGAGAAAGGAGAGAAATTAAGATTTGGGAAAAAATACATGTTTTCAACCTGGAAAGCAGTTCATTTAAGCATAATGACTACTGTTGCCCTTCAGAAATAGGCACTGTGCCTGCGCTGTATACTCTTCTCTCCAATACCCAGGACATAGGTATAGGAAAGGGTGGGAGATCTGTGGTTTTGGTGAATTAGGTTGAAGAATCTGGACACTGGGTTTGGAAAGGATGGAGTTGGGGAAGGAACTTTATGGTAACTGAGTTAATCAGCAGGGTAGAAAGGATGGAAGGAGATGGGGAGAAGGGAGTAGGCCTTGTCCATTAGAGCCCAGCTTTATCCTTCATCCCACCACTTTCTGGAAATCATTATGTTTCCATCTTGTGTTTTTGCAGGGGATGGGAGGTAGGGCCACGCTCTGCAATACTCAGAGCTTATTCCTGGCTCTGCACTCAGGGATGACTCCTGGTGATGCTGGGAGACCATATGGGATGCTGGGTTGGTAGCATTCAAGTCACATACCCTGCCTGTGGTATATCTCTCTGGCCCCTTGAATGTTCTTTCAGAAGTCATGGGAACTTACTCACTCATGTGAAACCAATAAATATTATGCTTTTTTTGGAATTATGATGGAGGGATTGGGAAGGAGTCTTAGAGGGCTGGAGCGTGTGTTACCGTGTGAGGTCCTGACTTCCATTTCTGGCCCCACAAGGACCCCTGATCACTGCTGAGTGCAGCTGTTCTTGCTCCAGCTCTTTGGGGCCAGAGAAACAGCATCAGTGGGCCTGAGTACAAATCCCAGACCTCACACACTGCTTGCCCCCTCCATGGAATCAGCTTCCCATGACACCCTTTATTCCATTTAGGCAAGAGAAGGGTGTCATAGCTGTAATTTACTTGAACTTCCTTACTAACCCCCAAGCACCAAACCCAGCATCACAGGAGTGGCCCAATCCATCCAATCCCACCAGCACTAATGGGCAAACCCTATAAATGAAGAAGAAATCATGAGGAGAAACAGCAGTCTACCATCCCCTTCACTTTCCTATATTGTTCCCTCTCCCCAGAGGTACTTTGGGAACTCTTAGGGATCTGGGAACTGAGTTTGGAAATGACTGTCTGTCATGTTCCTTTTTGAAAGGAGAGGTGTCTTCCAAAGGGGCTAAGGGAGCCTAAGGAGCTCATACAAGACATTCTTGGCCAGCCAGGTCAACTGCATAAGCCCTGTGGCACTGAGGATTCGCTGGACCACCTTGCTGGTGCTCAGTGCTTCCAAGACCATACTCAACAATTCTCACAGTACTGTGTTGGACCAGGGATGAAATTGTGGTCAGCAGCATGTGAGGCATGTACTCTAACCAGCTTACTATCTCTCTGGCTTTGCCTATCCTTTTTAAGGAAAGAAAAATGCATATGAAAAATATTTTGAAAAGCAGTGAAACTTTTTTTCTGGGGTGGGGGGGGTTGTCACACCCAGTGATGCTCGAGGGTTACTCCTGGCTCTGCACTCAGGAATTACTCATGGCAGTGCTTGGAGTCCATATGGAATGCTGGGGATCAAACTAGGTTGACTATGTCCAAGACAAATGCCCTACCCACTGTATTATTGCTGATGCTCCAGCAGTAGTCAAACTCTTTAAAGATCTTTGCTATCAGTTTCAAAATGCCCCATGTTAGCTTGGATGTATCAGGTACTTAGAAGGGTGAGAGATGATAAGAGCTTTTATCTTTACAGATAAAGAACCCAAATAGGCTTTGTAAGAGTAAGGATATTGATCAAAAGGTTGTAATTACCCCCACTAGGCACCTGTCTATGAAAAAATAACCTTCTACTATAACCCCAAATTTCTCATTTGCCTTCCTTACCTACTCCTGTCCACCTATTACTCTATCCAAAAGAAACTTTTTGACATGGGTCTTGGGACACACCTCCCAGATTAAAATGATGACCATACTTAAGTGCTCCTGAACCCTGTGATCCCAGGGATGGAAATGGCAGAGATGTCAGTGGTGACCACTGGGTTTGGGGGATGCTGTATTGTCACAGTTAAAGTCTATGGTCACTGTCATGGGATTCAGCCATGAAGTCCTCCAGAAAACCAATGAGTCCTTTACTCCAGGAAGTTGTTTCAGGGATAGGGTGGATTCTGCCAACTGCTAAACCAGATCAAGGAGTCCCTAGAAGGGGAGCTGAATAAGATGACGCATGTTCACATGCAGTTATTGTTGGATTAAAGAGGGCAGAGGGGAGTTATGAATTGTCTCTGAAATATGTATTTTATGTACATCTGGATTCTGAGTGGGTACCATGATGGCTGAATCATCAAAGCATGTTGGAAATGGTTTGCTCTCAAAAGAATAAGCAATCAGAGTGACCACGATTTTATCCAGGAGAATTCACATCTTTTCTTGAAAAATGGCACAGCTCTAGTGTTGAAAGTCAGGGAAGGGAAATTGGGGCATTCTGGTCACATACTTGATTGTGGAAATGATACTCTAAGTGGCAATTTATTACTACTGGAGTTGCACAATTAGTAATGGTGACAGTGGCTCACTATCAGGTATCTTTCCACTGTTTTGAGATCAGAGTGTGTTCTTTTTTGTGAATTTTAGAGCTTTGAAATCCTAAAATATTGTTTTAAATCCGAGTTCTGCAACTTCTTGGCCTAGAAAAGTAAGATACTTAAACTCTCTAAACACCTGTTTCCCACAGGATGATTCTGAGTATTAAGGAATGTGATAAATATAAAGAGCTTAGCATAGAGCCAAACATAAATATTCAAAAATATTTTTATATTTGCTATGCTCTGAATTCTTCATGGATCATATTGACCTTGGTGGATTTATCTGATAACCTAAGCAATAGCTACCATTTTTCTCCTAGGGGAAGAGGCATGCCAAGTAATATATTTTGAAAATATAGCCTTGTTCAAAACCAACCCTTTGGCTGTTTGTGTATGATTTTCAAGGTGAAAATAGTATTGGCTTCTTTGAATGGTTGGGGAAAAATATCTATAGAAACATAACATATTGAGACATATGGAAATTAATAAAATTTAAATTAGAGTATCTATAAATAAAGTTTTATTGGCATAGTATGATGCTCATTGGTTTATGTATTGCTTATGACTGCTTCCTCCTTGCAATGGCTAATTGAACAGTAGCATCTGACTGCTGATGGATCACAAGCCAAAAATGTTTATAATCTGGCCCTGGTATGGAAATGCTCTCCAACTTCTTCTCTAGAGACTAAAAGAGAAACTAACTTTCAAAGACCAAATTGGAATACAACTTTTATAATAAGCAATTATAACCTTCCTACATGTAGATTTAAATATTTCTCTATACAGAGACACACACATGTCTAAGGGCCCATAAACAGATATATTGCATATGTGCATATGTGTGTATTGGACAACCTCCACATACAAACTTGTCATCTGATCTGACTCTGAGGTGGCTTTAGGTTCTCTGTTGCAGGGAAATGCTGAGGTGCCCTGCACAAAATCCGGGAGCAGGGTCAGGGATTCCCTTCTGTCCCAGGGGATGGCCAGCCTGCGGGTGGAGAAAGATGTAAGAATCCAGAGATGTTTCAAATCAGAAATAGGATACACCCCAAACTTAGGGTTCCCAGCTGGACCCCAGCCACGTGTAAGCCAAGATGGCAGCCACCATGTGTTAAGGCCCAGCAGAGAGAAGATTGTGAAGTGGAGCCAGCAGAAAGGGGGAAAAGGGGAGCGAGACCTAGAGGAAGCAGGATAGTTTTATCCCTGCAACCCAGATCTCCCACTTCTATGGAAAGCCATCAGGGTCAAATGCCCTCAGGTAATTTTCACCTAGGCCCTTTGAGATGTTAATGTTGCCAAGCCAAGATCTTCTTTGGAAGTGCCTCCACAGGGAGAGACAAGGAGTTTCTGAGATGAACTGTATCTCAGAATACAAAGGCATGCATCTGTACCAAATAATATTCTACAGCCAGTTAAATATTTCTCCAAGCCTTCACAAGAGTCTTGTCTTTACTCCATGGTTGTTCTGTATATTAGCTTTGAGTTATCAGAGAGCCATACTTGCTTGCTTGGAGGCAAACAGCATTTCTCTCTGGTCTAATAACTTAGAGATCCAACGTGGCCAGGCAAATATACTGGTAAGATCTAGCTAGTCCCACGATGATTGTGGCAGCCTGAGAGAATATTTATACCAGCCAGTATAGAATACATGGTCAGATAAACTGCCACATTTAAACTCTCCTCCTCCTATCTACAATGTGACTTGCAAGAGATAACTCCAGGCCAGATGCAGAGTCTCTGGGCAGGTGTACTGCAACACTCTGCTACTTACCCTGCTCTCTGGGACCACATTTTTCTTCTCAGTATCCATCGGGTTTGGGGCCTTGTAGGACATCCCTGGAGGGTAGTGTTTCTAGATGAGAGGAAAAATGGCTGACCTCCCCAGATCCTACGTAGTTGTCAAAGAAATAGATGAATATTTAATTTGTATTGGGGAGGATTGAGGCCATACCTTGTTGTGCTTAGAGGCCATTCCTGACTCTGTCCTCAGAAATGAGCCCTGGTGGTGCTTGAAGGAGCATCTGAGGTGCCAGGAATGGAACCAGGTTGGCAGCTTGCAAAGCAAACACCTTACCCCTATACTACCTTTCTGGCCTAAAGATAAATTGCAAAATACTCATTTTAGCAATTTCTTCATGGTAGAAGATTTCTGTTTCCCAATACAGGAATTTTTAATAACCCCTTAGATATTGCTCCCAATTCTTTCACCTTTTTAGTCATAGGTGGTTATAAAATTTATGTACAAAGTATTTGGAAGTTCTAGGCACAATTGGCAAAGGCACAGTGGAGGCAGTCTGGGTGCTTGTGGTTTTTCATCCCTTCAATGTGTAGTCATTTGTGATCACTTACCTTAAGCATAAGGAAAAAAGCATTAACCTATCAGCTATTAAAAACACACGTAACAAATTAGCACCAATGAACTTCAGTGTGGAAGAGAACCTGATTATCAATGGTCCCCTCTTTTACTTCCAGAGATGAGCAAATTTCTGAAAACCTGAGCCTGGGTCAGATGGAGGAATGGACTTCCTGAGGGACCCAGGGCTTTTCATGGAGAAATTGCATCTAGAATGTTGGACATGTGCTTTTGGGGTAAGCCTCTCATCCTCCTGCTTCTGGGTCACTACTAAGTGGCAGTGACTTCTAAACTGTTCAGCATGAACTTGTCCAATTTTCCTAATTGCACTCCAACAAACATGCTTTTATTTTTGCACATGTTGTATCATGCCCCTTGGCTCCTTCCATATCCAGAGCAGAGTCCAAATCAGCAGAGGGCTCATAACCATTCAGTTGGGGTATTAAAGACTTCCCTGTCCATGCTGCTCCCTCCTGAAGGTGGAGCAGTAAAGGAAAAGGAACAGATTAGTGGGGCAGAGAGAAGATGCTATGGCAGAATTAACAAAGGAATGGGGCTATGAAACAGATAGAACTGAGCCAACAGCAGTGCACATAGGTGGCAGCTTACAGAGGTAGAGAAAAGGAACCAGCATGCTGTGGGCGCTGCAAGGATGGAGACTGTCAGGGCAGTAGCTCACGACTGAGAGTTATACATCACTACATTGCATTTGCCTCTTTTCCATACCTCAAGGAGGTTGCCAGCTCTGAACTGGGAGGCTCCCAGAAAGTTCTAAAGTTGGAGTTGCGGACTGCACATAGCCCTTTTGGGTTCTGCTTTGCTCAAACAAACAACCACAGAGGCAAAAGTCCCTGGAGAGTGGCAATGCCCTAGAGGTTTACATTTAGAGAGAGGGGCAAAAGTTTTTGACTGAAAATCAATTTCCCTGGGCCTGAAACAGTAAAGCAACATGAGAGTGAGGGACACCTGTGTCCCTGGAGTTGGAGTCAGTCCCAGGAGCAGTGAAAGTATATCCCAGCCTCACCCAGACCTCTGGCTTCAGGCAGAGAGCAGGAGCGGCAGTCCCAGACCTGGAGTGCCCAGCAGACTGGGAGGACATGTATCTCCATGGTAACCTGTGTGGTCTGGTGACTCATAGCTCAGACAGCCTGAGGAGTGGGGAGATGAGGAAAAGGGGAACTCAAGGACTCTTCCCACCATCTTGCTATGCTGGAAAAATACTATTTGGGGTGGGGATGAAAGGTGTGGAGAAGCCCATGGGGGTAGAATTTCCTTCCTGCAAGATAAGGACTAGTCACAGATGAAACAAAGCTACCTGGAGGAAAATAAAAGGGTGTGTCACTTACTCCACACCTGATCTTGACTCATGATTCATTTATTCCACTACGCCTGAAAACCAAAAAAAATGGGGGTGTGGATAAGTATCCATGAGTTGCCCAATGTATATTAAGTCCCAAAGTCACTGAGCTGTAAAGTTATTTTGTCAGTTTTTGTGTCAGTAAAGTCTGTGCTCTAAATCTTGTACCAAAGGATGGGCAGAATAGTTGACAACCAATATGCACTTTCATTTCTTCTCTTGTGGATGATTGATTAAAAACCAGGCTTTAAGACAACACCGAGACTGACCTCAGAATCCAAGGCACCAAACTGCACACATCAGAGGTTTCAATTTGCAGTAAAAGCCTTTTGAAGCAGCTGCTCTTTGGGAATTTTGATTGTTAGGATCATGGTCAAGTTAAAAGAGAGAGAAGGCAACAAGAGCAGAAGTGGTGTCTGCTCTATTCCCCCCAACTGAGTGCAGCTCTCATTAGAAAGAACAAGCCTTTGTAAACCATTAAGGAAAATCAGATATAAATAGGTCTCAGATGACTTCTTCCTTTGAAGATTGGATGCAGAATGTATTTTTCTTTTGTTAGGTCAGTTATAGTCATCTCTCTGGGGAGAGCAGAGCAGAGGATAGATGGTATGACTGTTTTAGGAGGGAGAAGTGGAAAATATATATTGCTTAATGAATGAAGTTGCTGTGGGATCAGAAAAACACATTGGCAAAGAGAAAGGAATTTCATTGCTAGGAGGGGTGTGAGCTTGTGTTTTATTTTGTCCATGTGTCCCTGAAACTCTTGCAAGTTGGAGGAGGCCTGTGTGAAAGATTTGGAATAACAGAGCTCGATGTAGATTCCTTAACACAATTTTTCATCTACATTAGAAATCTTCAAAGTGCACATTCTTGATCAGATTTAGCTGGAACACTCATCAAAATGTGCTGATGTCTACAAATATGAGTTTCTTTTTATGGCACACTCTTATCTACTAAAAATAGACAGTTTGTAGGGTGCACTTGCCAAGAAGATTAATCTTGATAACCAAACCATGATGAAATAACTTGGCCTCCAACTGGAAGGTGACAGGCCTTCATGTGACATCCAATGACCACACCTCTGCTTTTACCCTCATTTGCAGAGAAAAGCAATAGTTCAAACACAAGAGGAAGGACCTGAACGAGCAGCAGGGGGATTCACATATCTGTATTGCAAGAGTGACATCACAAGATCAAATTCCCAGTGTCCCATGTGTCCAGAGTGGGCTCTAGGGAACTCTACTGTTCTCCACCAGAGTTAGGAGTGTGTGAGCACCACAAATGAGTGTGATCCCTGGCAAGCACCACAATCAAAAGATATGGGAGCATCCCGGCCAGGTGATGGAATATCTGGTCAGTATATGGCTATGCACTATAACTATCCCTGGCAAACAACAAAGCCAGATGTTGATCATCTCTACTCAGTAACTGAGCTCCAAAGAGCACATGTGTAGGCACCTCAACTAAAGGAGGGAAAACCTTAGCGAGCACTGTGGCTGAGGATGAAGTACTTGACCTGTTGTGTGGGCCCAGGTGAACACCACAGACAGATATGCAATGTGTGACACCCCAACGAGGCATGGGTGCAACCTCATCTTGACCACATCAACAAGAATAGCAATGAAGAGAATGTATACGGAGGGGGTGGCTGGTGGGACAGTAAAGAAAAACAATGGACTGAAGAGGTAGTGCAGCGGTTAAGGTAAACACCCACCACTGATCTGGACTTAAATCCTTAGCACCACCAGGGATGCACTAGTGGAGCCAAAAATGGGCTTGGGCATGACCAGGTGTGGTCCAAAGGCCACCCCCAAAAAAATGTCAACTCCAGATCCTGGACTGGTCTCTGAGAGTGTGTGGCTCTCAGTCAAAAGCAGGAGATAGACTGACATCTGATATAATAAGCTCAATTAGTTAGCCTAGTGCTTAGGAAAGGCAAGAGCCATCATGTATTGGTCTCCACTACAATGCTCACTATGTGCCTTGGCCTGATTTAGTCCTGAGCCCACAAAGCCCACATTGACTTTTTCAATTTTTATTCACACGGTACCTGGGCTCTTTAGGAAAGAGACCATGAATGAGGCAGTCTGACCACAGCTGTGATTTGGAAGAGCTTGGGAGGCATCAATGCCACAATGGTGACATTTCTGTTTATTGCTTTGGGTCCAACTCAATAAGCAAGGATTTGACTCATATGGTCACAGTGGCTGCTGTAAATGTCACAGTGCATGTGACCAGTGCTGGTGGCATCTACAGCCTCCCTGCCCTTGGGCTTGGTCTCTCATTCTATATTTTTTAATGATACTCTAAGAAAATACCCACTTTCTTGGGCTGTGCTCCCTTCCTTTGGCAGGCACAGTCTGCCATGACTTTGTAAATAGACACACGCTAGTTCATTCAAGCTTTGCCATTAGCTACTGGCAAGGGCAGGTGAGGATGGGAGGTAAGTTTATTTCCCCCCTTCCCCCCCCCCCCCCCAGCCCTTCCAGAGTAGTCCCTTCATGCATTTATCATCTCCATCTTCTCTCACACCCACCTTCCTGACAGAACCTGAATCAGGAAGTCTGTGGGGAGTGAGCAGGTGGGTTCAGGTGCTGGGATCCTGTGGTGCCTTTGGTTTGGTTCAGAGAAGACTGCTGTATCACTGTCTTCCCGTTCATCATCGATTTGCTCGAGCGGGCACCAGTAACATCTCTATATGTCCTGTCTCATGCTAGTAGAGCCCAAGGGCACCTGCTTGCTCCAGGAACATAAAGAGCCTCAAACCATTCCATCAGGTCATGGAAATGAGGCCTAAAATCAATATGGTGACCCTCCGGGAGTGGAGGACCACCAGGTTGCCTAAGGAGGGGTGAACCGGCCCAGGTCGGAAACGGTTTTAATCAGGTATTAAAACCACTTTGGTTTGGTGCCAATATATGAAGATTGGGGAGGAGCTTTGGAAGATGAACTCCTGTTGTTTGAACAGTTTAGCTCATTTCCAATCTCCATTCCTCTGGAAGTCCAGGAATCCTAGAAGGTGACCTCCGGCAGAGGGAACAAAACCTTGATCAAACTGTGCTCAGATTTCACACTTGTTCTGCTGGTCCCACAGTTAGACTCTTCCATGGCAGGACTTTGCATGGCTTTAGGTGCCCAAGTGGTTGTCCTATAACTACTCCTGATGGCAAGACCCGTTGAATCCATGTGCATTTCTCCTTTACCCATGCTCTCCTTGGGTCCTGAGTGTCTGAGTTTTCAAGGAAGAGTGGCCTTGGGTTTCAAGCAATTCTGTGTCCAGTTCTCTTTCTTCCGTGCCTCTCATTCCTTCTACTGCTGCAAGGGAAGATCATTCCCATCTGTTTTTCCATGTCTGTCTCCTCTATCAAGGCTGATGTCCCTGGTGGATAAAACCATGTGCACTATGTTTTAATCAATTTCCTCCTAAGTCTCTAGCCTGGACACACCTAGTGGATGGTGTGTGACTCTTTGGCAACTGTGCAATGAACAAAGACCAGACCAAGATGCCACTGGTCTTAAGTCATCCCTGGCACTCTTTGCATTATCACCTGAAGTTCTCCATCTTGTCTCCTCTTATCAGGTTACACATGTATAAGGTTGTTCCTTGCTCCCACTGCAGGGTACTTCCTGTCGCTACCTCTGACTGGACCGGGAATGCAACTGTGCTGGCAGCCTGGGTTCAAAGAGGCTCCCTGCACCCCCATGTCCTTTAGGTACTGGGATCATGCTGTGTCTCTGGCTTCATGGGTGCCATAGAGAATCCCAAGAGGCAGCCCAGGTCCAGGCCCCACTAGCCCAGACAATTCTCCTGCTGCTGAATCTTGCCTCACTAGGGGATCCTTCTGCCTCTCAGAGGCCTTTTGTGATTTGGTATCTCTCTAATGCTCTAAGACTGCTGGCACCATGCATAGTACAAAGTCCCCCTTCTAGAGCCAAGGGTACCTACAATTTTCACTGCTCTTTTCTCTTGCTCTATTTCCTCCAGGGGTTTGATGTTCACTGCCATCATTGGGGTTTCCATTTAGTCTGTTTGTGCCCTAGTTTAAGCTTTTTGAAATTCAAAAGCAGGAAATAGACTCTGCTTTGCCCTAGGTTATCTCTCCTGGGGCAAATTGGGCAAAAGGGGCTGATGACAAGAGTCCGGGTTGCACTGTCCAGGCCATTGGGCCGCCTCCTTTGGCTCCTCTCTTCTGTATCTTTATCCTGCATTTCTGCAGACTGGCCTTTGAGGTCATTTCAAGCAAAAAAAGTGAAGTGGGGCTCTTTCCTACTCAAACTCCATGCTCAATCCTCTGTCTCAACATACTTCTCCAAAGAGTTCATTTGGGTTATGTAGCCAGGGGACTATTTGACTTTTTAAAATATTATGTTTTAATAGTTTAAAATAGGTTTAAATTGCTGTTATTGAAAACTTTAGCTAGTCAGAACTAAGCGAAACACCAAGACTTCGGAGTTCTTGGTGGTCTTTGGCTGTTCTCTGGCTCCCTTATCTATCCCTTTCCTGTTAGGGTAGAGAAAATGCTGCCAGGTGGGCACAAACACTTGCTAAGGTGTGCAGGCTCACTAGATGAGAGGTCACAACATGCCCAGTCACATGTGTCCTACATGTCCAGTTACAGCATATTCCAACGAAAGGATCTGAGTCACCTGATCACGTGATCACTTGACATCCCGTTATTCATCGATTTGCTCGAGCGGGCACCAGTAACATTTCCATTTGACCCTATCACATGCCAGTGTAGCCCAGTGGCATCTGGTTGCTTCAGAAACACAGAGCCTCAAACCATTCGTTCAGGGTCTTGACAAAAAAGTCTTACCATCATGTAGGTGGGCTGCCACGTGATCTTTTGTCATCCCATGGGATCCAGTCTGTAATGGCTCTAGTCCAGCGGTCGCTTCCAAATCACATTAAATGTCCAGCCCATCTGATTTTCGATGCCTTGGCAAACGAGACAGCGTCCATGACTCTGGAACAGCTACGGAGGTTGGAACTCTGGATTCCTTCTCTCACTTGAGTAATGCATGATATTCCAAGCATAGCTCTTTCGATTCTTCTTTGGGAGACCCGAATAGCATTCTCATCCTGCTTTAGTAGGGCCCAGGTCTCTGAGGTGTATGTTAATGCAGGGAGAACGGTGCATCCAAGAGATGTTCCCAGAGCTGGAGGTTCTTTGTCTTTTTTTTGTTATTTCTTCAATGCTTTTGAAGGCATTCCATGCCGCCTCTCTTCCTCCTGCACACTCAGGTTTTAGGTCGTTCATCATGTTGACTTCTTGACCTAGGTACACATAACTGCTGCATTCATAGATGTTTGTTCCATTGAGAGTGAATTGGGCCTCTGGAACTAGTTTATTTCTCATGAACATAGTTTTGTTGAGATTCAGCTGTAGACTTATCTTTCCACATTCTTGGTCAAAGTCAGCCAGCATTTGTGCTGCTTGGCTAATGTTTGGTGTTATTAGAACGATGTCATTAGAGAAGCAGAGGTGGTGCAGGCACTCCAAACATTAATTGCTAACATTTATTGAATACCTACTGTTTGCCTAGCATGGTCCATAAATTGCAAAAAGTATATTTCGATGTATCATAATTACCCCATGTTTTCTCCTGCCACATACAAAGACTGGAGCTGGGACTAGAAATTGGTCTGGTGACTCAGGGCAGGGTTCCTAGCTGTGGCACGACAGCTATGAAATAATTGTATTTCTCAGAAATGGGATGTGATCATATCTTTCTTGGCCAGTTCATCTCTTGGGATTCTAGTACGTGAATGATTTCTTAGATTTACTTTTAAAAATGCTCTCAAGGAGACTCCAGTTATACAGAGCATGTTTCCTAATAATGACAGGCATATATAGGCATATATATTTTTTCTTTTTTTTTTTTTTTTTTTTTTTTTTTTAAGGGTTCACCAGCAATTCTTTTTTTTTTTTTTTTTTTTTACAATTAAAAGTTCATGTTTGGGTTTTGGTCATACAGTGTTTCAGCACCCGCCCCTCCACCAGTGCCCATCTCCCACCACCAACATCCCCGGTTCCCTCCCCCTTCCCCCAGCCCTGCTCCATGGCAGGTTCTTTATTTCTTTCCCTTTCTCTCTCTTTCTCTTTTCCTTCCCTTCCAGACTATGGACTACAGAACATACACTAAAAGGTTGTCATGTGTATCCTTTTGCCTCTATTTCATGCTCAGTTCTAGGTTGGCATTAGTACCCTCGACTATTATTAGCACCCTGTTCCATTTTCTGTCTTACCTAAACTCTGACAGGCATATATTATTCCATCTGAGAAATAAGGAATCTGAGGACCAGAGCAGCTAAGTGACTTGTTCAAGGTCTGATAGTCAATTGGTGGCAGATCATAAACTTAAAGCTAGAACTCTGATCTCAAATACAGCAAGCTAAAACATATACTGCTGGTTCTGCAACACAAATCAGTATTTGGAAAAATACACTTTATTTCTTTGCCTTTCCCCACGCCTTTTGACATTGTTCCCAAAGGTTAAACACACACACACACACACACACACAGCTAAAGCAATACACATTCCTCTGTGTTGTTTTATGGCAATAAAAAATTGTGGAGCCATCCATCCACTTTGCTGCTGCTGAAAAATAATAACCAGATGATGTTCCCCCTTGGCAGCTGCCTGTGTCTGGTATTTAAGTAGAATCTAGTTCCAAAGAATTGCCCTTTAAAAGAGATTAGAACTGCATATCCACAATGCATGAATTGGAAGATAAACAAACGTTTTTATGGTTTTTTTTTACCCAAGTATTTCCAGCTTTTCACTTGAAGGTGTTTCTCATGATTAAAACCCAACATGCTTCATATGCAAAACTGGAATGACTTGAGGGGCCGGAGTGATAGTCCAGCGGGTAAGGTGTTTGCCTTGCACTCAGCCGGCCTGTGCCAACCCAGGTTTGATCCCTGGCATCCCATATGGTCCCCGAGCACCACCAGGAGTAATTCCTGAGTGCAGAGCCAGGAGTAACCCCTGAGCATTGCTGGGCATGACACAAAAAGAAAAAAAAACTGAATGACTTGAATAAACTCACACCCTGAGCCATTCCTGGCATTGTCAGGGGTTGCAAATTTTGTAGCACTGCACTTGGTTCCTGCCTTAGACCTTTGGTTGCAAGTGACTCGAACAGAGCAAACAATTAAAAATGATTTTGTGTTTTCACTAACTGAAAAGTTTAGTGGTAGACATGGTTCCAGTACAGCTGGATCTAGGAGGAATCAATGGCATCCGTTCACTTCTCTTTCTCACTCTTGCCTCTTAATATCTTTCTCTTCATGCGTTCTTTCATGTTGGCTTCAATCTCACACAAGATCTCGTTCAGAGTGGTATAATGAAGGCTGCCGGCATCATTATCAGCAGCACGTGTGCATGCTACTGCCAGGCAACATGTGCACCTATGCAGGCACACACACACACACACACACACACACACACACACATACTGTTTCCTACCAAACTGCTAGGAAATTGATTCTCATTGGTCTTGCTGTATCATGTGCTCAACTCTAAGCCAGTTACTCTGGCTAAGGGTATAGAAAACACCCAGGCCTAGATCATGTCACTCTGGGTCCAAGTGGTGGGTTTCCCTCCAGTACAGTAAGCATTCTGTGACCAGAGAAATAGTGAATGGATTCTTGGCAAGAGACATGATGGATGACCACTAGAAGTTCCTGACTTGTAAGAGAACATCGATGATTCAGGAAAAGTTTGCTGTCTGCTTTTCTCATAAGAGAATCCATACGGGAATTTCATGGGATAGAAGAGAGGAGGAAATTAACTTTCAGATAGACATGGAGCTATGGGTGGGGAAGTAACAACAGCAGATTCATTTTTCCCACTTTGGAAATATGAAGGTAAGGTGTCATGGCACTGTTGTCTGGTTGGGAACGGTGTAAGGGCTGCCATCCTACAAAAGACTTCTAAAAAGAAATTGTTTTTATTTTTGTGTCATAATCGGGGTGCTCTGGGCTTATTCCTGGCTCTTTGCTCAGGATCACTCCTGGAGGACTCAGTTGACTATATGGGGTACCTGGGATCAAACTTGGTCAGTCACATGCAAGGTAAGCTCCTTACCTAGTGAATTATCTCTCTGTTCCCAAGGCAAAACACTTCTACACAGCAAACTTCCTAGACTATCAATTGCTCTCTCATTTGTCCTTTACATAGCAAATATGAAGTTTGAAGTAAATTCCTTTTTCATTTGGTCATGATTGGTGGTACTTGGGGAACTGCAATGCTAAGGATCAAACCAGGGCTCCCACATGCAATACATTGGTTCTAGTCCTTTGAGCCATCTTCTCAGCTCCAAAAAATGTGTTTTGAGCATCTACTATGTGGTCAGATACTGTTTAGTTTCTAGACACAGAAGAATGAGGATGAGAAGACAAGATTCTTGCTCATGGTACTTACATTCCAGTTGGGAGAAATATAGAACAATAAGTAACTGAATTCACGAGCAGAATCATTTACAAGGATTAGGCAAATTATATAGGAGAACATTCATAGTGTAAAGTAATTAAATGCAGGTTTTTCTTCCTGATTTTATTGACATGAAAGGGAGTTAAGGCATGTGTCAGGGGAACTTGGAGAAAAAAAAGAGCCTGCCTAGTTTTTATTCATTCAAGAAGGCTGGACACAAAGGCTTAAAGATTTGAAAATGTAGTGTGGAGTTAGAAGTATGAAAAGGTTAAGAAGTGCTATGCGGCCTAGGATACTGTTGGAATGCTGACAAACAATAGCAGAAATAGTCATTCCAATTTTCTTTTCTCTTTTTGTAAGTCAAGGATGAGGCAAGTTGTTCACATACATCTTCTTATATAAAGTATCCACAGGAAACTGACTTTAATCCAGCACTAACACTATCAAGTGGTTGATTTATTGGACCCATTTTAGGAATCAGATCCAGGAAAAAGGTACAGGAAGATAAAGTCAAGTTTTAAGACCTTATAGTCAGCATAGTCAGCAATTGACCACACATTTTAAAGCATTGCTCTGGCCCCCTTGGTTGAATTAGTAACAGAAACACAAATCCTTGATGGGTTTTAACAATTTTATTTTGTATTCTCACTTGGTTTTTATACCTCAAACATTTCAATGCCCCTTGAATTCAAGTGGTTAAAATGTATAGAATCTTCAAATGGGAAAATTAATGACACCAAACCTCAGATTTTTTGAGAACTTAAAGGCACCCATAAGAATGGTCTCCTAATTGTAGCAACCTGCTACATTAATGCTAGAAAACTCATTTACAATTCAGCTATTAAATGACAAACCATTACTACCATTTTTATTGCTTTATATTCCCTAACAAATTTATTATATAATTACCCTGCATAACAGCATCATTTTCAGATGTAATATTGAAATAAGGTCCTTATTTTAAAATACTATTATATTTTTCTATATCTAGTTTATAGAAAAAAACCCAGCATTGAGAATCCAGTTTTCTCCTTTGTTAACCAGGGTTCAATACATAGTTTTGGAGAAGGGCTAGATAGGTAATACAAGGGCTAAGACTCTTGCCTAGCTTTCAGCCAAACCTGGTTTGCTCTCTGACACCATCTAGAGTGACGCCTGAGAATAGAGCTAGGAGTAATCCTTGAGCACTTTGAAATGTGCCCCTTCCTACAAATAAATTGCTTTGAGATTCCTTATTTCACATCTGGATTCTCTTTTGCCTTTTGCTATGTTAGAAGGGAAAATCTCAACCTTTGCAAGGTTGTTCATTTCATAGCCCACTCATGACAGTCAAAATACTTGAGTGCACATCCCAGATGAGCCCTGCTTTTCTTTCTACACAAAATACTTTAGTGCACAATCCCAGCTCCATGGACTTTGTGATTGGGGATTATGAAATGGTTAGTACTCCCAGTCATTCAACAAGTGTGGGATTGGGTTTCAACAGAAGCATATCCATAAAAGAAAGGGGACTGGGTTAATGAGCAACTGGACCTATTTCTCCCTGATCTGTTTGTGAGTGTGAGAGTTAGAGAAAACCTCCAAAAGGCTGGAGGGATGGCAGCTCACCCCAAGACCTAAGATAATAAGACATTCAATGTCCAAAGGGAAACCAGCTCATGCCTATACATTTTTTCAGAAAGGCAGATGAAACTGGACATGTTTCCAGGAAAAGGCTAAAAGACACCCCCCTAAGGAGGCCAACTCTCCAAGGCTGCATTCAATACATGATAAATTTCAAGGCGGAAGGGCACAAACTGTAATGAGATCATTTTAAGTCAATGCAATGATCATTGGAAACTTTGGGTTTGTCAGGCACATTAAGAAGATAGCCCTGGGGAGGGCCCAGAATCCAAACCCTACTGTCTTCTAGTCTCAAGAGTCAGGGATCTAATGCTTCTCTCTGCAGAGAAAAATCAGGCTGATTACATATGGAAGGTGTCATTGGAAGAGTGAGGTCTCAGCTGTCAAATATGAATAAAGTTGTACTTCTTGGCAAATGCTGTCATGAATAGGAACAAGACAGTTTGCTTTGTAACTTTATGTTCATTTTAATTTCTCTTATCCACCCAGTACGGTGGCTTCTGAATAGTGGACTTACTCCAGGAGCAGTTGTCAACCTTGTTCCCATGACCCTGTCTAGGCAACTGACCATGTAACCTTCGGGCTCCCACCTATACTTCTTTTGGGGATTTCACCTTACTTGTGGAATGAGGGTATAAGCTTAGCATTTATTCCTGGAGTCCGTGATACAACTGAGAGTCCTGTGTTCTACACCCACCTACTCTGCCTTTTATGGAGAGATTCTCAAATGGACATGGTTAGTGACACACAAGAGACACTTGGCAATGTCTGGAAGCATTTGGGGGTGGGGGCGTTGTCACACTGGATGAGGAAGGTTATAAGCTAGAATTTACTCCTAGAGGATAGAAATGTTGCTAAGCAGTCTACAAGTAGAAGGCACCTTTCACATAGACAACCACAAATTTCCAAACCGCAGATGTCAATAGCCTGGATGTTGAGAGGGACCAACTTGAAACCATCCGTTAACTATAAACTCATACGACAGCCTGGGGAGATGTCCTACATAGATTCTCCTTGTGCCTCCAAACTCTCTGTCAATCATTCTAAGAGCTCTGTATGAAGTCTAAGGAGAAAGACATTTAATAAGGCTGCAAGCATCACAGTGAAGACTAGAAGTCAGTGTGCATTTGAACAGGCAAGAAATAAAACAGCAAGCCCTCATATTTCCTTTCCCTATCCTCACCTCCCATCCAATGCCTTGCAATATTCCTCTGTGGCCTCTTTCAGCTGCTTAAGTTAGGTGGGGAAGGCAAGCCGCTTTGTTTCAGTCTTCAAATTCTAATGTTTAAACTAATGCATTTATTTATGCTGAATGTAGCATTCTACCCAGAACATTATGAATTCTTCTTCAGAAGCCCCTGAGTGAAATCAACCTCCCCCAAGTCTGACTTTTAATATGTGATTGTCTAAGGTGCTGGTTTCCACTCCTTGCATTAACAAGACCTGACTTTGTGGATCATTTAATATTTATCCAAAATATTTGATACACATATAATGACATAATCACTCAGTCCCTTAGCCCGACATGGTTGCATAAGCACCTACCCATTTTGAAAATCTACATTTTCAGAATATGTTGTCAGTTAGTATAATGTATTCCGAAGCATAGATTTCTTGCCAAAATAATTCTGCCCAGTGAATGATAAACATGTTGTGATTATTTCTTCAGCATTTCTGAAGTCATACAGTTGGGACAGTGTCTTGATAGCAAAATACAGGCCAAAGGGACACAGTGCTCTTTGTTTGGTCTTGCCATATTTAGGATTTTCCCCTAACACTTTCCCTGAACGCTACTTTACTACTTTTGACTCCTTGAAGTGATTGGTGTTGGCAATGGAAGGCTGTCCTCAGCTAATAAGTTCTTCTTGGCTCCAGTCTGTGTCTCCCTTAGTTAAGCCCAGAAGAACTTAATGAACTGTTGTGTCTCTCCTGGGTAAAGGTCAATTCAGCTCAAGTTTTAAAAGTAACCTCATCTTTCAAAACAGGCTTGACAAATGGAAAAATCCAGAGTCCAGATGTCGGCTTTTTCTGGCTTCTAGCAGACTGAGTGGGGATGCATATCACATGCAGCATGGCAACTGGGATTCCCTCCACAGAACTCGAGATCACATGATGCTTGATTAAAAACTGAGAAGTCAATTTTCAGAGGAATGAGCAAGGCAACAGATTTAAGGGATTCTCCAAAGACCACCCAAATCACCACGTGTCTTGACCACCAAAGAGATCCTGGGCTTGTTGCCAATTTATCTGAGAAGTTAGCTTGGGCATACCGAGCAGATGACATCTGCTCTAACTGCTAAGAGTCATCTTTGGTCCTTCAGCTTCCCTCCCTCCACACCTCTCCATCCACCACACAGTCTTTATCTACCACTAAATATACCAGAATCAGTCTCTCTCCAATTCCATGGCTACTCTATAATCCAATCGCCATTACATCTTTTCTCTGAATTTCTATAGTACCTCTTTTCTGCATGTCCCCTTATTCTACCCTCATTCAATCTGTTTTCCATATAGCAAACAGAAGAATTTTTAAAAAATTTAACTCAATTCGACACCCCTCATTTAAAACTCTTTAGTTTCTTGAAGACTCATTCCGTAGTACTGCAAGATTCAGAAAACAAACACACAAACACAAAAACAAAAAATTTGTTTGAAGTTCAGATGATCAGGAATGTTTCTTTATAAATATACAATATTTGGAACATACTTACACCAAAAAAATTTTTTTTTTTGCTTATCTGCTATTAAATATCACTTAGTATTTTGCAACCTATTTGACAACCATTAAACACGGGTTCCCAGGGCCAGACACCTGCCTATAGTCTCCTCTTCTCTTCAATTTCCCAAGCAACACTGGTTCCCAGTCAACGTGGCCCTTTCTGCCTTCCAGGCATACATGAACAACACCCTCTACCTGGACTCTGCTTTCTCAAGTCTGTGTGTGCTTTACTCCTTTTTATTCTGCAAGTCTTAGCTCAAAGAGTCCCTCCTCAGGAAGTCATTGTTGTTGATTTGCTCCCCACACTGTTTCCCTTTCTTTGTTGTCTTGTCAGACAACATCTTGATGATGCAGTTGTCATAACTGGGCATTGTACACATGTCTGGCTCCTTCATTTTCAGCAGTGGTATAGTCCCCAGGGGTGGCACATCAGGTGGTAGTGCTCAAACACTCATCCCTGTAGCTCACTGAGATTTCCCCTCCTTCAGTTATGGTGCTTATATACCAGGGCTCAGGCTTTTAGCAGAAATGCACAAGTTATGGCTATGGTACTCCCCTGGGGTGACTGTGTTGCTCACTCGAGCTTGTCAGAGATTGTGTTTTCTGGCTGTGGTGCTTGCACCTTTTTAGTTGCAGTGCTCACTGGAGAGGGGTGTCACATAACCTTCTGTGGTGTTTACACTTACCAGGCTGTGTGTGAAGAGAAATTGATTGTGATAATAAAAATCATAAGAGAAGAGCTGCCTGGAACACACTTAACACATGTGGGACTCTGGGGATTTGAGCAAATGCCCTTATGTTTGGAAGGCCAGTACTATAAAGTCTGTGCTAGTCATTTGGACCCAGAAAGTGTTCTTATCACCTGATTTTTAAAAAGTGCCTTCTCCCCATACCTGAGAGTCCCTATAATATTTCTTCATCTGGTGAATGTTATTTATATTTGGTCTGTTTGATTTTTTGCTTACCTCTTCTAGGGAGAGAAACTAAAGGCTTGGGCCATCTGTTGTCCTGAATATAAGACAGTCCTGGTCCATGATGAAACCTCAAAGAATCATTTGTAAATGAGTGAAGACACTTATTTTCATCTTTTTTTCTTAAAATAAGATCCAACCTTGCTCCTCACCCCTCGGCTCCCTCAACTTTCTCTGTATTACCATCTTGGCTGGAGTCCTTTCTAAGAAAGATATAAAAGCTGTGTCTGTCCCAGTTATCTGGGAGCTAGGTTACTTCTATAATTCACCAAAGTCATGCTACATGGAGGGATTGAAAAATTGAGATTGGCTATAGAAAGATCTGAGCTTGAGTCCCAACTTTGTCTTTGACTAAGTCACTTCCCCTTGGGGACTCAGCTTCCTATTCTATACTGCAGACTGCCATTCCTAATTTAGAGGAATATGGTGAAAACTTATATGCACAGTAGGTGTAAACCACCTGTGCAGAGCCTGGGGCCTACTTGGCTTGGAAGAAGTCATGGCTGACTTCACTTGTCACGAGGGGCTCTCTGCAATAACTTGGTGGTACATTGTACTTCAGAGGTCCTTCACACACTCTACACATCATAGACTTTCCTGTTAACACTACAGACTATCATTTCTCCTTCCATGCTAACCTATTCTGTGTCATCCCTGCACCAGCTTTCCACTGGTTCTATAAGCCCTTGGCTCTGTTTGTGCAGCTCTGCGTGGTCTCCGTCCAGAGAGGCAAGAACAGACAAGGCGCTGAGCCCAGAGAAAACCTTTCTAGTTTCCGGCTTGCACACAGGATGGTATCCATTCCTGTCTGATCAGGTTCCGCTCCTTAAATATCCTCCAGGCTGGATCTGCTACAGATGTTGGTGTTGCCATGGCAACTATTAAGGCCAAGATTTTTTTTTCAGGCTATGAAGGAAGAACCGCCAAGGTCCAGAGAGCAAGCATAATCACTCTCACACTGGGTCTGAAGTCTGCTTCCGAAATGCCTGCTGAGGCATACCTGAACACTTGGGTCCTCAGACTCTCCTCCCATGCTCACCTCCTCCCATGCTCACCACACAGACTTGTAGACTCGTGGAGAAACTCCCACTGAAACCAGACCATTTTCCAGGTTACTATTATGCTTATAATTGTCAGTTACAGATATTATAAAGTCATTATAGAGAGAGAACATCTGAAGTTTGAATTTGTTTTCTTGAAGTTTTCCAGTACATCTTACTGCATTTCTAACTTGGGTGTGATGGATTTGAAACATGCCCTGAAGCACTCACAGCCTCCTGAGATGGGAGAGCCACAGTTTCCTTTTCTAGAATCAGGAATAAAACTCAGCAACTTATTATGGCCAACAAATGACAGTGGAAGAGACACTGAGTGCTCTGTCTCTCTGGCTTACAGATGTATTGTTTGCATTTTATTTTGAAGACCTGATTGATGTGTTAATTTTTCTATACTGAGGCCACTGGTCTGTAGCAAGAGCAAATCATCTGGAACAATCACAGGTAGATGGAATAATTGGCCAGGTGAGACCCTAGTCCACACATGCCTCTACTCATGGGATGAGAGTGCATCTCCCGCCCAACCCCCAAATGTCAGCTCACCAAGCTGAGTCATCCCTCATCCACTGTTGTGCCTTCCCAGCTAACAAGAGGCCCTAGTGACAAGCCAAGACTCAGTGTTCCCATGATACCTTGCATGCATCTGTGAGCTAATGAGAGCCTAATGTTTTGGGAGGGGTGGAGAGTTGGAGATGCACTCTGTGGTATGCAGGGCTATTCCTAGTTCTGTGCTTACGAATCACTTTTGGCAGTGCTCATGGGACCCTGTGGGGGTATCTAGTATCAAAAAAGGGTCTGCCTCATTGCAAGGGAAACACCTTAACTGCTGGATTATCTCTTCCCTCCAAAGGACAAAGTATTGAGATAATTTGTGATGCTGCAGTAGTAATGGGCAAAACTACTAGTGTCTGGTTCCTATTGACTGCTGGCAAGGGGAATCTGAAAGTCAATCTGTCCAATGTAGAACCTATCCATGGCTTTTGTTTGCTGACCCAATCTGAGAGTTTTGCATGAACGCCTGTGGACTTTTCTGGGTCTATAATTCCATTTATGTTCCATTTATCCTTTAAGCTAAAGTATTTCAGTTCTGGGAATACAGATTGCTTGAGGAACTACAGAACTTATTGTAGTGCTAGGGGGCACAAGAGGGAAGGGAGGGGTAGCTCCTTGGGAAGAAAGGCCCTGCTGTGGTCTCCCGCATTGAAGGTGGTCTGGGGACAGTTCACCCAAAGTGGAGGATTTCAAACTTTTATTAAGCTTCAGAGCTTTGTGCAGTGAAGTGTTGGGGGGCAGTACTGTTGACTGAATTCCATCAATGAACAATTCCTTGCCCCAAGGCTTTCAATTAAGAAAAGAGATGTAGTTTCAGTTCCTGGCCAAAAAGAGAGCCCGCCCCTCAGATTGATTCTGCTCGGCAGTGTCCAGCCTCGTCCAAGCCTTGAAGGCTCTCTGTTCCTCTTTCAAAAAGAGACTGGCCTCATTGGTGTGTTCCCAGAGATATGTCCTCACTATATATTTAGAATTTGATTTCTGGAACACAGGCTCTGGGGTCTTCTAGCCATCGTTCTGCAACTTTTGTTTCCATAGAAACTAATGTTTATGTTTATATCTATGCAGACTCTGTTTCTATCAGATTTTACTTCTCAGAGCAGCTGTTGTAAGTCATTTCACCAAGATGGACGTTAGCGATAGAGAACAAAGCCCACATTCTCCCGAAATGAGCATTTTGTGTGTCACCATTATGGGCTTTAAAAGTCAGAGAGGTGAAAGATGAAAATAAAGGGGGCTCGGGCTGGGCTGGGAAGCAGCAGCAGGGTAGGGAAAAGGTGAGGCCATGTTGAAGATGATGTCGTAGACCCCAGTTTTAAAACACGTCCCTCAGCAAACAAACTGGGCTTGAGTTGTTCTCATTCCCTAAGGAAATCCAAGTGCAATGTACATATTTAAGTGCCAATCTGTTCTTCACAGCCATAGAATACAGCAGCTAAGTGGGATAAAAATCTATGTTCGGAGAGGGCCATTGTGGGCACCTCATTGCTCTGCAGCTGTACCACAGTAGGACGGCTAGTTAACTTTCCCTGATGTCCTCACCAGGGCTCCATCTAATATTTTCAGAACTAACTGCCTCTGGAAACAATATATTCTCAACCCTTTTTGCAGAACTGAGGCCATTGTCAAGTCTAACTGGCAGTCAAAGTATCTTATCCCATTTAATCTTGTTTCTGCTCGCCTTTGTCAGGAGTGACAATTTATATGCATACACACAGAGTTTCATTTTTTCCTTATTTTGTTCATCCACTCAATGATCCCTGAATTGCCACTATGTTTCTGACGCAGTACTTGGTGGTGAAGGATAACAATGAGAGTCAAAATTTATTGAGCACTTACAATGTGTCAGCAGCTGCACAATGCTTCGTGTGAGTTTTCCTGCTTAATCCTCAAGACAGCCATTCAGGTAACTATGATAATGATGTGCAATTTTACAATGGAAAGACTTAAACACAAACATGTTTTGCTCAAGGTCACACAGGAATGGCAAAGCCGGGATTTGTGACAACAGGGTATATTACCAAACTACCGTGTTATTCAGTTCTTACTGGTCTGCTCCATAGTTCTTGGGGAGCAGGAAAACCAGTTATATACAAATAGCAAGGCGCATGACACATGTCATATACATGGACATAATACCAGAAAGGACAGGATTACGTGTGTCTAGGGAAGAACAGCAAGGTCCAAAAGTGTGGGGTATGGTGGCTGGGTCTTCAAGGAAAGAAAAGAAAGTGCATCCTGTGCAGAAAGAATAGCCCCCTGTGGGCTTGGAACACAAAGTTGGGAACTGTATCATCTTTGCATTTTGTAGCTCCCATTTCTGCCAGTGAAGTGACATCTTATTTATTTTATCTTTTGGGGGTTTGTGTGGGGACAAACCTGGTGCTATTCAGGGCTTGTTTCTGACTCTATGCTCAGATATCAATCCTGATTGGACTTGGTGACACTATGTAAACTCTTATCCACTGCACTCTTTCTCAATCCCCACTTTGTTGTTTATTATGGTCAATATACACAACATGGATTTACTATTTTGATAATGTACTGGCACATCTCCCCAGAACCTTATTTAGGAATTTGCCAGCTTCCTCCTTCCATCCAATTGCTTCCAAGGAGAGGGAGTGATAAGCCCTCCTTGCCAAAGTGGGTGGTATTAGGGTTGGACTCTGAGCTAAGCTACCCATGTGCCTCTTTTCTGGGAGTTTGGCATAGAAACAACAGACAGCATGGCCACTCTGACATAGAATAGGGTACAAGGACAGGGAATTGGGGAGAAGAAGGAGGCAGATACAATCAGGGCTGGGATTAGCATGGGAAGAAGGCTAGAATGTCACACACAACACTCAGGAAGCATTCGGATGCTAACCTTGCCCAGGCACAACTACGAGTGAGAACATTTTTAACTTTTGTGCTAGAGGGCTACAGATAGTACAATGTGCAGGGCACTTGCCTTGATAGCAATCCCTAGCACTGGTTATGGTCCTCAGAGCCCTACCAGGAGTGATCTCTGAGCACAGAGCCAAGAGTAAGCCCTGAGCACCACTGGATATAGCTCCTAAACAAAACAAAACAAAAATTGTGCTCAAAAGCCCTCACAGGCCTTCCCTTCATCCAAACCCAGTTTAAAACGCACTAAGATTCCCTTGAGATGGTTCAGATGGCATCATGAATCAGACACATGGGTTGAGAAATCTTTTTGAGGAGACGGCTATTGCAAGTCCTATGAGTCAAATTTTGACTCTATGGTATGTTTGTCATAAACTTATCAAATCTGCTTTGCATCTTCTCTTTGTGGATCCATATTCAGATTTTCCACCTATCAAATGGGGGAAATATCTTCTTTGCTTGCACAGAGAATAAGTGTGTTGGATCTGGAGGATGGAACTTGTTCACCATGGGCTAGGCATTTAATAGATTAATCCATCTTCATTGCTAGTGTGTGATTTGTAGAGGTATCACAACGAATATTTATTGATTATCTAGCACAGCCAAACTCTGCTCTAAACACTTCACATATATCCATTTGCACAACCCTACTAACACCCCTAGGTCAGAATTGCTATTGACCCCATCCCCAGAAGATAAAATGGTGTCAAGGACACTTAATTGGCTTCAGAGCACAGAAGACTGAAATAGGAGCAGTACAGTATCCTGAGTATCTTCCCTGGGACTGTTACTCATTTCTAAAGGAGAGAATTGAAGACAGGGCAAAGAGAGGAGAGAATCCATGGGTTGTGGAGTTTGGTGAAGCTGAATGAAAATTCTGACACCTCAACTCATCCGTGTCATTGGGTTGTACTCTCTAAGGTATCTGCAAAATAAGGACAGTAAAGATAACGGGATGATGGAAAGACATGATGCTTATAAAAGGGCTCTAAATAAAAGCCACCCCCCCCCCCCCACAACCCCCAGTGGTATCACATATCGCGATAAAGGCTGTCAGTATTGGTCACGTAGCTTTGTTGATGCTGTGACATCCTAAAATGTTGATCATCACATGGTGCCTAGAAGAGCCCAGGGCCCAGTGAATGTGGGAGATTTTCTTTTTCCTTTTGGGAAGGGCTCTCAAATGATGCTTAGCGATAATCTCTGGACCGCTCCTAGTGATTTTCAGCCAACCTGGCTGGTAGGTCAATGTAGGCGCCTGAGGATATGATGCTACTCAGGCCCTGCAGTATCGAGATCACCTAGGCTACCTTGGCTGTGTCAAGGACATCTAAGGTCATACCCAGTGGTACAGGGAGTGTTCTAAGGCCATACTCTCAGGGACCTTATGTGGTATCAGGGATCAGCAGGATCAGTCACACATAAGATGAACAACTGAACCCCGTGGACTATCTTTCTGGCCTCTGCTGGGGATTTTCTTTCTATCACTCCAAATTCCTCAAGGTAAATGTGTTAAGATGATCTTTTGCCAATAGTGACATTTTGATGGGTGCCTGGGATCAGTGTCACGCAGGTACGTTAGAACTGAGTTCTTAAAAGAGAAAGGCTCTGTGCCTCTCTCCCCACTCTCAGCCTACAGGAGAATGGCCTTTGCAGATGGGGATGGGATGGGGGTACAGGGTGACTACCAGCTGAGTATGAGCTGGATTATGTATCCTCAGAGTGCAGGAACCAGCGCTGCCAGGCTAGTCTTCTGTATGCCTGAGTTGTTAGGTTCAAGCACAGAGTGTGGCAATGGAGAAGCTGCTCAGTTAATGGGTAGTAGATGGATGCCTGAATGAATACGTCAAGGTTTCAGCCCAGAAAGCAGCATTGTTAGCAGAGGAGCAACTGTTAATGCAGAAGGAGAAGAATAACCCAAATTTCATCCAACACATACACAGACTCAGGAAAAGCATCCCAGCAGCAACTTCCAGGGAATATTTTATCTTATTTTGAGGGGTGGGGGTGGTCTCGAGTCAAATACAGTAGTTCTCAGGGCTTGCTCTTCACTCTATGCTCTGGGATCACTCCTGATGGGGCTCGAGTATACATTGTGTCTGGGATTGAACCCAGATTTGTCATATGCAAGGTAAGTGCCCTACCTACCGCACTATTTCTCCAACCTCCCATTTTAAACTATAATGAATAATATCCAATACTAAAAAATTCACCCTACTAGAGACTTATAATTTTTCAGTTATTAGCTTATTTACACAATTGTGCAACCAGCACTTCTATCTAATTTTAGAACCTTTCATCTTACCCAAAGAAAAGCAGCACTCATTTTCAGTCATTCTGTTTCTTCTCCCTTCCCTGCATTCCTGTACCCCCATTCCATCCTTGGCAGCCATGGGTCTACTTTCTCTTGCTATAAATTTGCTTATTCTTAGAAATGGATTACAGTATATGTGGCCTTGCTGTCTGGCATCTTTCACTTGGCACAATATTTTTAGGGTTCCCTCATATTGTAGCGTGCACCAGTACTTCCTCCTGTTTTATGGAAGAAGAATTTTTTATAGACTATGCCATTGCTTACATTGGCACAGTTGGGTTCCTAATAGAAATTGTTTTATTAAATCTGTAGATCAGTTTGAGGACTACTGTCACTTTAGCTATAGTGAATCTCTGATCTATGATCATGGGTGAGCATTTCCATTTATTTCAGTGTTATTTAATTTCTTTTAACATGTTTTGCTGTTTTTATCAAAGCCTTAAGCTTCTTTAATTCTAAATTACTTCTAAAATTTACTTCTAAGTACTTTATTATTTTTGTCTATGGTAAAAGGAATGGTTTTCTTAATTTCACTTTTGATAGTTTACTGCTAACATATAGTAGAAGTACAATTGATTTTCATAAGTTGGTTATCTTGCAACTCACTGAACTCAATTACTCAACCTAATAGGGGTGTGTGAATTTGTGCATGTGTTGCTTGGGATTTTCTATATAAAAGCCCATAATATCTGCAAATAGACTTAGCTTTGAAATGTGGGGGGCCTTTTATATTTTCTTCTTAATCAAATAGTCTGGCTAGAATTTCCAGCACAATGCTGAATAGCACTCAGGTGGGCAGCCTCCCTTAGCTTATTGCTTGATCCTAAGGGAGTAATAATAAGCATGATGCTAACTTTAAGTTTTTTGTATTTTTTTATGTAGGTATCATTATTCAGGTTGTGTGAGGTCCCCCTCAATTTGAGTGTTTTATTCATAATTAGAATTTTTATTTAGAATAAAATTAGAATGAAAATTCATATTTAGAATTTTGGGGGCCAGTGAGATCGTTAAGCAGGTAGGGTGCTTCAATGATCCACAATCACAATGCCTAAAGTAGGTCCTGAGCACCACCAGGTCTGACCAGCCCCACTGCAACAAAAAAAAGAACAATTTTTTTTTTTTAAAAAAATTCTTTCAGTGAGATTGTGCCCACCCTCATACATGAACAGAGCCACATTCCTGGTTCCTCAAATGCTTTCCCTGGGCCCCCACCAGCATACATTTTAGGTAATTGTTTGATTTTTGTTCTCTCTCATATTTAAATAGTGAATCACTTTGGCTGATTTTTGATGTTGCTCCAAACTTCCTGGTTTTTTAAAACCCACCTTGCCATATGTGGGCTTGATATGTGATTTAATTCATATCCTTTGACTATGATTTAATTCATTATCCTTTGATGTATGAGTTATTCAGTTTGATATGTTGGAGCCCTTCGCCTCCGTTTGTCTGCTTCCCCGCTCGGACGGCAAAGAACCACACTGTTAATGCAATAACAAACAGGGTTTATTCCACCTAGCTGGGGCCGCTTCACTGAGACACGCAGGTCCTAGTGAAAACGTTCCATTCCGGGAGAAGGCAAGCAGGGATTATATAGGCCTTCCAAGACCGTTACATGTGTCACAGCCTCCGCAAATTCATATAGCCAATAAACTTAAAGAAAAACATATTTCAAACATTTCATCCTAAAAGGGTCATGCAAACTTAAAGAAAGACAAGAGAAGTGGTATGTCCTGTTCCATTCAGTGCTTAACTAACCTTGAGGATGTTCTGGTCCTGGTTCTGTCCTCAGCGGGTGCTAAAACTATACTATCCAGATGACCAGGATAGATATGTGTGGTCAATGACTTGTTTCTCAAGACCCCAGGGCTTACACAGTTGGGGCCATAGCAGGACTAACAGATAATATTTTGTTTGGAATATTTGTGTTGATATTTCTAAGGGATATTGCTGTATTTTTAATGACCCCAAGTGGTTTTGGTAGCAGGGTAGATTACTAATGGTCTCAAAAAAAAAAAAAAGGCTGGAAAGTATTTCTTCTTCTCCCTCCAATTTCTTTTTTGTTGTATGCATTGCAAGCACTATGTGTAAAAGAATGGAGAGGGGAGAAAGAGAGAGGGGGATAAAGAGAGAGAAGAGAGACAGAGAGACACAGAGACACAGAGAGAGAGAGAGAGAGAGAGAGAGAGGAGGCAAAGTGCCTGCCATAGAGGCATGGAGAGGGAAGGAATCAGGGGACAATGGTGGTGGAAACTGGGCACTGGTGGAGGGCTGAAATACTATATGACTGAAACCTAATAATGAGCAGTTTTGTAACTGTATATCTCACAGTGGTATAATAAAATAAAATTAAAAAAAATAAAGCGTTTTAAATTAAAAATAAAGCTAGAGTGCCTGAATTTGGGAAAAAGTGTTATTTTGGTATAAATATATAAAAAATCTGGTCTTACACATGTATTGGAAAAAGCAGAAACATTTTAATAAATATTCTTTAACGGTAGTATGGATAATATTGATTCTATGCCAAAACTTGACAAGTATAGAAACTTAAATTTCATTAGTGTTGTTTTGTGCTATCTTGACTGGTATACAGCACACTTTCAGTGGATGTCTTACTCATGAAAAAATTTTGTGTATTAACCATTGTCATTTAGAAAATATTGGTTCGTTGAGTTATATGAATGTCTAAATATTGATATACTTTATGGAACAATACTGAATTTTTTTTTAATTTTTAATTTTTACAATTACAAAGATATACAATTAAAAAGTTCTTATTTGGGTTTTGGTCATACAGTGTTCCAGCACCCATCCCTCCACCAGTGCCCATCTCCCACCACCAACGTCCCTGGTTCCCTCCCCCTCCCCCAGCCCTCCTCCATGGTAGGTTCTTTATTTCTTTCCCTTTCTCTCTCTTTCTCTTTTCCTTCCCTCCAGACTATGGATTACAGAACATACATTAAAGGGTTGTCATGTGTATCTTTTTGCCTCTATTTAATGCTCAGTTCTAGGTTGGCATTAGTACCCTCGACAATTGTTAGCACACTGTTCCATTTTTTGTCTTACCTAGCCTCTGACTCCCACACGTTTCTGATAATTTCCACCTTTGACAAGACCTCCTGATATATGTTTCACTTGACCTTGGATATTGGTATCATAATATGTACATATATATTTATGCCATGCAAATAAATGCAGTCATTCTGTATCTGTCTCTCTCCTTCTGGCTAATTTCGCTCAACATAATCTTCTCCATGTCCATCCATTTATAGGCAAATTTTATAACTTCATTTTTCCTAACAGCTGCATAGTATTCCATTGTGTAGATGTACCAAAGCTTCTTTATCCAGTCATCGATTTTCGGCACTCTGGTTGCTTCCAGATTCTGGCTATTGTGAATAATGCTGCTATGAACATAAAAGTAGGGATGGTGTTTCTGCTGCGTATTTTTGGTTTCCCAGAGTAGATTCCAAGGAGGGATATGGCTGGGTCAAATGGGAATTCAATTTCTAGTCTTTGGAGGAATGTCCATATTGTTTTTCCAGAAAGGCTGTACCAGCCGGCATTCCCACCAACAATGGATGAGTGTCCCCTTTTCCCCACATCCACGCCAGCACTTGTTGTTCTTGATCTTTTGAATATGTGCCAGTCTCTGTGGTGTAAAGTGATATCTTATTGTTGTTTTGATTTGCATCTCTCTGATGATTCATGATAATGAGCATTTTTTCATATGTTTTTTGGCCATTTGAATTTCTTCCTTGCTGAAATTTCTGTTCATTTCTTCTCCCCATTTTTTGATGGGGCTGTTTGTTTTCTTCTTGTAAAGTTCTACCAGTGCCTGATATATCCTGGATATTAACCCCTTATCAGATGGGTATTGGGTGAATATTCTTTCCCATTCTGTGGACTGCTTTTGTATCTTAGTCACTGTTTCTTTCTTTTTTTTTTATTACCCCCGGAAACAACAATTACAAAGGGTTCTAATTGGTTTTTGGTTTCTTTTGAGGTGCAGAAGCCTTTTAGCTTCATGTAGTCCCATATGTTTATCTTTTCTTCTAGTTGCTTTGTTAGTGATGTTCCACCTTCAAAGCTGCCTTTAGCTTCAATGTCGTGGAGGGTTTTTCCTATATTTTCTTCAATGTACTTAATGGATTCAAGTCTGATATTGAGATCTTTAATCCATTTTGATCTGATTTTTGTGCATGGTGTTAGACAAAGGTCCAAATTCATTTTTTTACATGTCGCTGCCCAGTTTTCCCAACAGCACTTGTTGAAGAGGCTTTCCTTACTCCATTTTAGACTCTTTGCACATTTATCAAAGATTAAATGATCATGTGTTTGAGGTTGGGTGTCAGGATACTCAATTCTATTCCATAGGTCCACAGGCCTGTTTTTATTCCAATACCATGCTGTTTTAATTACTATTGCCTTGTCATACAGTTTGAAGTTGGGAAAGGTGATGCCTCCCATCTTCTTTTTCCCGAGGATTGCTTTAGCTATCCTTGGGGGTTTATTGTTCCATACAAATTTCAGGAGCATTTGGTCAATTTCTTTGAAGAATGTCATGGGTATCCTTATAGGGACTGCATTGAATCTGTACAGAGCTCTAGGGAGTATTACCATTTTGACAATGTTGATTCTCCCCATCCATGAGCAGGGAATGTTTCCATTTCCTTGTGTCCTCTTTTATCTCTTGGAGCAGTGTCTTGTAGCTTTCTTTGTACAGGTCCTTTGCACACTTGGGTAAGTTGATTCCTAGGTATTTGATTTTCTGTGGCACAATTGTGAATGGAATTGTTTCCTTAATATCCCTTTCTTCTCTTTTTTATTTGTATATAGGAAAGCCACTGACTTTAGGGTGTTGATTTTGTATCCTGCCACTCTACTATATGTGTCTATTGTTTCTAGGAGTTTTGTGGTAGAGATTTAGGGTTCTCTAGGTATAATATCATGTCATCTGCAAATAATGATAGCTTGACTTCTTCCTTGCCTATCTGGATGCCCTTGATGTCCTTTTCTTCTCTGATTGCTATGGCAAGTACTCCCAGTACTATATTGAGTAAAAGAGGTGAGAGTGGGCAACCTTGTCTTGTCCCTTATCTCAGGGGGAAGGCTTTCAATTTTTCCCCATTTAGAATGATGCTCGCTGTGGGCTTTTGGTAGATGGCTGTAACTATCTTGAGGAAATACCCTTCAATTCCCATTTTCTGGAGGGTTTTAATTATGAACGGGTGCTGGATCTTGTCAAATGCTTTCTCAGCATCTATTGATAGGATCATATGGTTTTTATTTTTTCTCTTATTGATATGATGTATTATGTTGATTGACTTGCGAATGTTGAACCATCCTTGCATTCCCAGGATGAATCCTACTTGGTCACAATGTATAATCTTCTTGATAAGTCTTTGGATTCTGTCTGCTAGTATTTTGTTGAAGATCTTAGCATCTGTGTTCATCAGGGATATTGGTCTGTAGTTTTCTTTCTTTGTGTTGTCTCTCCCTGCTTTGGGTATCTGGGTGATATGTGCCTCGTAGAAGCTGTTTGGGAGTGTTTCTGTTTCTTCTATTTCCTGGAAGAGCTTGAAAAGGACTGGCAGTAGGTCCTCCTTAAAGGTTTGATAGAGTTCACTAGTGAATCCGTCTGGACCTGGGCTTTTGTGTTTGGGCAGACTTTTAATTACTGTTTCAATTTCCTCGATGGTGATAGGCTTATTCAGGTATTACAGGTCTTCTTGTTTCAGCCATGGGAGGTTATAGGACTTCAGGAATTTATCCCTTTCTTCTAGATTCTCATGTTTCATGGCCTAAGGGCTCTCAAAGTAATCTCTGATGATCTGATTTTGGATTTCTGTGGTTTCTGTTGTGATGTCACCATTGTTATTTCTGATTCTGTTTATTTGGGTTCTCTCTTTCCCTGTCCTTACAAATCTTGCCAATGGTTTGTCAATCTTGTTTATTTTTTCAAAGAACCAGCTCTTGGTTTCATTAATCTTTTGGATTATTTTTTTTTGGTTTCCAACTCATTGATTTCCTCTCTAAGTTTTATTATTTCCTTTTTTCTGCCTGGGTTGGGCTCCTTTTGTTGGTCTTTTACTAATGTCTTCAGCTGTGTAGTCAGGTTATTTATGTGGGCCCTTTCTTGTTTCCTGATGAATGCTTGCAGAGCTATAAACTTCCCTCTTAACACGGCTTTTGCCATGTCCCACAAGTTCTTATAGTTGGTGTCTTCATTTTCATTTGTTTCCAAAAATCTTTGGATTTCCTGTTTGATTTCTTCTATGACCCATTTGTTGTTCAGGAGTAAGATGTTCAGTTTCCAGGTGTTTGGTTTGACTCCCTGTTTCTGTGTACGGTCAACTTCCATTTTCAGTGCATCATGGTCTGAAAAGATAGCTGACACAATTTCTATCATTTTTATTTTATTGAGGTATGCTTTGTGGCTCAGCATGTGGTCTATCTTGGAGAATGTTCCATGTGCACTAGAGAAAAATGTGTATTCAGCTTTTTTGGTATGAAAAGCCCTGTATATATCCACTAGCTCTCTTTCTTCCATTTCTTCCTTCAGGGCCAATATTTTCTTGGTGAGTTTCAGTCTTGTTGATCTATCCATCGTTGATAGAGCAGTGTTTAAGTCTCCAACTATTATTGTGCTGCTGTTAATGCCTTCTTTGAGGTCTCTTAGCAGTTGTTTTATGTATTTTGCTGACCCCTCATTGGGTGCATATATGTTTAGTAGTGTAATTTCTTCCTGGTGTACATACCCCTTAATTAATAAGAAATGGCCTTCGTTGTCCCTTCTAACCTTTTTAAGCCTGAGGTCTATATTATCTGATACTAATATGGCCACACCAGCCTTTTTGGAGGAGTTGTTTGCATGGAGAATGGTCTTCCAACCTTTGACTTTGAGTCTGTGTTTGTTCTGATTATTCAGATGTGTTTCTTGTAGACAGCAGAATCTTGGGTTCAATTTTTTAATCCATTTTGTTACTCTGTGTCTCTTAATTGGTGCATTTAGACCATTGACATTGAGAGAGATTATTGTCATTGGATTTTGTGCCATCTTTCTGTTTGTGCTTGTTGTGCTTATGGGTTTGGTCGTATTACAGTAGACCCTTCAGTCCCTTTTAACGTTGGTTTTGAGTCCACGAAGTTCCTGAGTTGTTGCTTATCCATGAAGTTGTGTATCTTTCCTTCATATCTGAATGTGAGTCTGGCCGGGTAAAGAATTCTTGGTGAGGCCTGCAGTTCATTTAGCCTTTTCACAATATTCCACCACTGTTTTCGGGCTCGGAGTGTTTCATCAGAGAAGTCTGCTGTAAATCTTAGGGATGTTCCTTTGTATGTGATTTTCTTCTTTGATCTTGCTGCTTTCAGTATTCTATCTCTATCTATAGTTTTTGTCATTTTAATTAAGATGTGTCTTGGAGTATTCTTGTTGGGGTTTCTTTTAGCTGGTATCCTACGGGCCTCCTGGATCTTGAGGCAAGCATTCTTTAGTTCTGGGGAACTTCTCAGCAATTATGGCTTTGACAGTTTCTTCTTCATAAGGGTTTTCTTCTTGGCCTTCTGGGACCCCAGTGATCCATATGTTGTTTCTTCTGGCTTCATCCCAATTATCTCTTGTTGTCTGTTCTGTAATTGTGAGCCTTTTTTTCTATCTTCTGGTGTTGTGTAGAGAATCTTTGGAACTCGTCTTCGAGATCACTAATTCTTTCTTCAGTAGCTATTATTCTGCTATGATGGCCTTCCACTGTGTTTTTCATTTCATTTACCTCATTTTTAATTTCTGTCATTTCCATTAGCATTTTTCTCACTTCTTCTCTCATGTCCTCTTGTATTTTTTGTTTTTGCATTCCATTGCCTCTTTGAATTCGTTATGCATCCTTAACAATTCTTTCTGAAATTCCTTATCAGAGAGGTTATACAACTCATTGTTATTGCTTGGCTCATCTGGACTAGTGACTTCACTCACAGAGCTTGATGGAATTTTGCGTTGCTTTACTATTATGACTATTGTAGGTTGCAAATGTGAGTTCTTGGGTGAATTCTTAGTACAGTTAGTAGGTGTCTGGGCTGTTTACAGAGTTTGGGTGGGTCGCAAGGATGTAGGAACAAAGGTTCACTGGTACCTCATGCAAGATAGGTAGTAAGAGGATTGCGGGACGCACCAGCGTCCACGTGGTTTTGAGTTTTGGGATGTGGGTGTAGGGTTCTGGCCTGTTCCCTGGGGCTGATTGGGTCTGCGGAGATGCAAGGATCACACACACACCTGTGGGGAAGATTGCAGACGTTCCTGGAAGCACAAGGCCCAAGGGGTCCGGGGTGAAACCAAGGCAGTTTGCTTTGGTTCCTGTTGATGGAAGTTCCGCTCTTCCCTGGGGCTGATTGGGTCCTTGGAGATGCAAGGATCACACACACACACACCTGTGGGGGAGATTGCAGGCGTTCCCGGAAGCACAGGGCCCCAATATTGAAAATTTTTATAGTAGTAAAGTCAAGGGTTTCAAATTTCAGAATTTTCTTTAAAAGACAAATTTTATGGTGAGTAGGCAAGATTATGAGTAGTTTTACTTGAAGTAATAAGCTCATTAAATTCATTTTAAGTAGAAAAGAAAAAAAACAAAAATATTTATTAGAACTCATCAGTAAAAACTATGGGCTTGGGCTCTTGTTTGTTAAATTTTTTGGATTGTTAATTCAGTTAGTGTGGACCTGTTCATGTTTTCCATTTCTTCTTTAGTCAATTCCTGTAGTTTGTGTCTACAAAATTACTCACTTTACCTAAGCTTTATCATTTGTTGATATTAGATATAATGACTTATAATTTACCCTTATAAAGCACTGCATTTATATTCCTCTTTTGGGGAAGCATCAGGTAAGCATACAGGTGCTCAATAATGGTTCTTATTTCATTGCTGTTTTAGTTGTTTGATTTTATTGTTTGAATCTTTATCTATACCTCACACCCACTATTACTTCAGCTCTACATTATCTAATGATAGGCAAAGAAAGAAAAGTTCAAAAGAATATTTCTTCAAGTATTCTGTTGTCAGATAAGTTTGGGACTATATGAAAGACTAAAACAAGGGCTAGAGCGATAGCCCAGCGGGTAGGGCGTTTGTGTTGCACGTGGCTGGCCTGTGCTGGCCCAGGTTCAATCTCCAGCATCCCATATGGTCCCTTGAGCACCGCCAGGAGTAATTCATGAGTGTAGAGCCAGGAGTACCCCTGAGCATCTCCGGGTGTGACCCCCAAAAAGAGAAAAGAAAAAAAAAAGAAAGACTGAAACAAGCTCTTTTAGTACCAGATGCTATGATTCTTTATCTTCTAGGTGTGGTCTTTACAGTTCCCCTCTTTAATTTGCTTGAGGAACATCTGGAGAAATGATGTTCTGCATCACAGAGGATTGTTTTGACTTTTAGGGTCACATTTTTCATAGACCATGAAAAATTGTATTTCAAAACCACATTGACATGAACAAGTCTAATAAGGTTGGTTTTATTATTATATATTTATTATGATTATAGTCTCTTTTCCTTCCAAGTTTAAAAAGAAATGAAAAGTGAGTCCCTTTGTGTGCTTATAACTTCTTGTCCTGTGGGCTCTGTGTCTGCTGAAAGTAATAGGAACTCCAGTTTTAAGGTACTAAAATGACTGATTTACTTTTGTGAAATGTTTTCCCATTTAAAGTGACTTACTACAATTTGCCACTATTCAAATCCCTTTAGGTTTTGAGAAGACAGCCAGGTGCAGCATCTTGCACAAAGACAGAATTACTGAGGTCAGAGGAGGCTTCTGGATCCACTAGCAAGGGTAGGGGTATAGCTTAGAAACAACTGTGTGAGACTCAAGCTACTCAGACCAGCTGGGATCACTGCTAGGACTATGGTCCTGATCCATCCTCAGCATTCAAAAAGAGATAAAGTATATTCAATCAATACAGTAACCCCCTCCAATTTTTGAAGGCTTTGATTTTAAATTCAATCAATAAAATACCCCCTCCCCTCATATTTGAAGGCTTCAGTTTGCTTTGGAAGGAGAAAGAGAACTAAGATATAAAACTTGCACCAGTTCTAAGCTAGTAATACTGCAGAACAATCAATAACGAGACAATGGCCCATTGTTATTCAGAAATGCCACCTATGAGTACAATCAAGCCTCTGCTCCTCACACAAAGAAAGGCAGAACAACAGCAATTGTTAGGGCATCAATAGCTTCTAGTCTGGGAGAAACTGATGATTCCAAGGCAGAGGTTCAAGACAGATTTCTGTCCACCTGGGACATGGAGAAGGTCTCATTTAAAGTGTAGGGGTACCCACCACTTCAGAGAGGTGAATCTAATAGTGAGAATCATCGAGAGACCTTCAAGGTCTGCATCTAAGTTTGCTTTTGTATGTGGGAAGTTAAGATGAGCAAAAGGTGCCATTGTTTTCAGCCTGAAGAGGCAGAAGTTTCTAAAGCCAGGAGACATGGAACTCTAGGGGCTGTCCTGCTTCCTTAGAGCAGAGGTCTTGGGTGGACTTGCGGTCACCGCCACCCTGGTTCAGAGGAAGGGAGCATGGGCCCCTCTTTCTTCCTGCCTTCCACTCTTCATTGTTCTTTATTTTGAGGGGCTGGAGTTTGGGTTACACCTGGCTGTGCTCAGAGTTTACTTATAGCTCTGTACTCAAGGGTTGCTCATGGTGGTGCTTGGGGAAATCAGATGCTATGCTGGGGAATGAACTGGAGTCAGTCATATACAAGGCACGTGCTTTAATCCCTATACTATCTCTCAGTCCCAATCCTCCATTTTTCATCTGTGCATTCCCACTGGAAGCTGGAGGACAATATCCAATCTGGCATATCTTACATCATCAAAATTTTCCAATTGATGAGACTAACCCAGGGAGAAAATCATAGCAATTGTCCTGAATGCTGCTCTACACTACCAAAGAGCAGGGGAAGGGGAGAGACGAGGTCTGGAGCAGCAGAAGATAATAGCCAGAACCACACAATGAATATAGAGATGGGAGAGCCAGCCCTCGGTGGAGAGAAAATCATGCTCAAGTGTGTATGTAGCAGGGAGATCACACTGACAATGATCCATGTATTATGTGCATGGAAGTTCAGAGATACTATGGTATGTGGAAGAAGAAAACGGAGAAAGGAGCATGTGCAAAAACTCAGAGAAGTGAGCTGAATCCTGGATTTTGCATACAATTTAGGAAACTGAGGAGTAGCTTGTAAAAGTCTGGGCATGGGAGACATGCTGGACCATTAGGAGCAATAGGTGCCAGGTTGCAAATTTCGAATTTTAATAGAAAGCCATTACAATGAGTGATGGCTTCCCAGGCTAGGGGTGACATGACTCCTTTCTAAGAATGTTTTGGCCACTCTTCCTTTTCTCATACAGAATGAACACCGTAGACCACCACACATTGTCCCAGTCCACGGTTCCCAAGAGACCATTCGATGGTCAACACACTGATCTGGTGGCTTTATTGGAGCCCAAGTCTAAATTCTCTAAGTATTTCAGATCATCAAATTCCTTGGACAATCTATTTGTCCAAGTAATATATCTTCATGGGCTGAATGGGATAAGCAGTCCCTGACAAGCAGTATTATATTTCCTACCATTTTCTCTGTTTAAAATCTGTACTTATCCATATGGCAAACTCAAAATTCAAATAAATTATTTTCCTCATGACTATTTATTCTGAAGTTGAAAACCTCCTGAAAGTAATAGGAACTCCAGTTTTAAGGTACTGAAATGACTGATTTGCTTTTGTGAAATGTTTTCCCATTTAAAGTGACTTACTACAATTTGCCACTATTCAAACCCCTTTAGGTTTTGATGACTGAATTTAAATAAAAGGATTTTTATTTAGCAAAGAATTAAGTCAAACATTTAAAAGACTAAATTCTATAAATGCAATAAAAACACCCATTCTGTTATATCTCTCATAATTGAGATTCAATTTCACTTTCTCTGTCTCTGCTTATTAGTCAAGATCCCAGAGTGAAAGGGTGGAGCTGATGTTTTATTGCTCTCAGACTTGGAGAGAGAATGAGGCTTATGGGGTTTTCTGTACCTCCTTTGTGCTTGCTCCGTAATCATCTAGTGTTCTTTTGGTGGCTATTCAATACCAGTAGATTGAATCTTGGCAGAGTTGGAAAATAAAAACACAATGTTGCATTCAAGTACATATAATACTTTAAGCAAAGAAGAATGATAAAGATGTATTTCCCAATTGTCAGGTTCTAGGATAAGTTTAAGGAAAGGGAGGCAGCTGCTCTGAAGAATCACATGTTTCTTCAGCTTTTTCCTTGTTTCAGAATTTGAAATCCAGCCCTTAGTCTAAGTCTTTAAAATGCAGGCTACGTGTGCTTTTAGTTTGGGTTTGGGGATATACCTGACTGTGCCTAGGACATACTCAGGGCACAGGGATCACTCCTAGTGGGACTTGGGAACTATATGGGGTGCCCGCGATTGAGTCCAGGACAGCCTTGTGAAAAGTAAGCTCTGTACCTGCTGTACTATCTCTTCAGTTCTGCTAGTTTCTGAATGCCACGCTCTGCACTTAGATATACACATTTTCCTGTATGTCTGAACACCTAAGAGATGCTGCAGTATGATTCAGAGTGGAATGGCATTCTTACAGCCATCGACAAGTTATTTCCAGAGATGAACATTTTAAAGGAATAATTTATTAGGATTCTATTTTCTTTGTCACTTTTTTTATCTTTTTAAACAAATGTGACTAGAAGCTATCACAAACATTTTCTAGATTTGTAATTAATCTTTCAGGATGCTATTCTTGGAACTAAAAATTCAATGACTTTGCTTTAGCCTTTATAAATATAAAAATATCAAGGATTACATCAAACTGATTTTCTGATACCTTATTCACTAGTGTGTGAATATTAATTCATAGAATATATTCACATGCATAAGTGAACCTCAATAATATCTGATTTATTTCCTTCTCCTGTAAAATTTTTACATTCTTTAGTGCACCTTCAGTATTATTTAAAACGTTCTTATTTCCATTTATATTCTTGATAAGCATGGAGAAGAGATTCAAGACCTTTATCCTTGATAGATTCACAGCAGGGATTTCTTTTTTGAAATATGGAAACTACAGCAGAGTTTGAGTGTGTGTATGAACTGGCAAGCAGAGGCTCTTTTAAATCCTAATTTATTTTAAAAACCACACATGGCAACAAGAATCATTCCTTCTCTTGACTTCATGAAAAGTGATTCTGTGAAAATAAATAGCAAGGCTTAGAAAATTCTGTCTAATAAACTCAAAATGCTGGATCAGGTAAAATATGCTTTTAGCAAAAGTCCTTGGCTATTAAGAAAAGGAAAAAATAATAAAAGAAAGAAAGATACAATATTTCACTTCTAATAATCCACAATTCAAAGACCTAATGTTGGCTCCTTGGCTCTCTGAAGATAAATGCTAGTGAAAGGAGAGCCCTTTTTCCCTTCATGTGTTTTTCCGGGGTGCATTTTGCAAGCATTTGTATCAGTCTGCAAGACCTGGAGGCAATTTGATTTTTAAGAAACCTTCCTCTACTAATTTCCTAACCAAAGCAATGGTGGATCACTGAGATACGAGTTCCTGGGCATCTCATTTTCTCTTGATTTCCCGAGGCCACTCCTAATAAAGGAGAGCTAGAGAGACCCAGAGACTTACAAGGGGCCTAATATAATCACTTCTGTCAAACTAAAATTCTGACTCATACTAATTCATTGTGACGGGTCACTGGGAATTCAAGAAATAAGCTGGATCTACACTGTTAATTTAAATGATTCCAATGTGCCTCATCTACCAGCAAAGGAATGAACATGAATTTCTCCTCCTGGCTTATGGGTATGGACTGAAGGATGTAATGAAGGGAGGTTGGGAGTTGACATTTACTCAGGGTGAGGGATTGGATGAAAAATATTGCCCTTGTCTTGATCTATGATTTTAGCCTTCATCCAGTGCCGGCCAGGTCTTAAGAAGGGTCTGATTGAGCCAAAATAATCAGTGTCACAGGATTTCTTTATGGTTTTTTTTGTAATCACCATGGCTGGATAAAATTGCCTATTGATTGACCTTCAATGAAATGTATTTTAACCTGGGAACTCCATTAAAAGAATAATTCCAGAGGCCATTTCCCTACCAACTCATTGTCGACTTGCCTGGGAATTAATGATGTATGCTGCTCCAAGAGACTCATAATTCCTCCTGTGTTTAAATATTTATCGCAACTCCTTGAAACCACACTGTATTCCCCCTCTGTACTAGCCAAAATTCATTTTCCCACTTCTCAGAGAACTTAATTTTGATTTCTCTTCTTTCAAATAAGACTCCCTGATCCTCTGTGACCTTAAACTCTAATATGTTTGCTATGGGGGACAGCTCCTTGGTTTTCTAATTCCCTGTACCACATCTAACCCAGGGCATTATAGAGGCATTGTATCATTATGCCTTACGATGTTCCCTTGAACATGGCACAAAATGCTTGTCTGTGTCACTGGAAAGAGTCACTCTTTGGAAAAAATGGGCTGCTCTGGACTTCTGGAAGAGTCTTAACCATAGTATCAATTGAAGATTTTAATTTTAATAGAAATTTTGGTTCAGGATGACAAAGAGCAAGGCACTGGAGCCAGAGAATTTTACCTACCATCAACAGAGAGTTATGAAGCAAATATCTTTCTTTACACTCTTTAGTTGGAAACAAAGTCAGTAGACACAAAATGGGCTCCTGTCTGTGTGCCTGATAGGAGATCTGAATCACACCCAAACGGAGAAAGAGAAGAGGAATTCAACATTCTGTCTATCATCACACATGGGTCCTGTTATCATTCATGCATCATAAGAATGACTAAAGAGAGACTGAAGAGATAGCACAGTGGGCAAACTGAAGAAAAGAAATCTAGGGGAGGTAGAAGAGAATGGGAAGTAAGGGGTGAACACAGGGCTTCATTTGTACTGGTGATATGGGTGAGTGGTACAGCCATATATCCAAACACAAACTTAATAAAACTGAAAACATGATATCTAAGCTGCTAACATTGAAACTTTATAATGTCTGTCAAGTTGGAATGGGGAGGAATATGGGGACACTGGTGGAGGAAAGCTGACACAGGTGGTGGGATTGGTGTTGAAATATTTTGTGCATAGAACTCACTATCAATAACTTTGTAAATCACATTACTTGTTACTTGTCACTTTAATGAAAAAAAGAATTACAAAAAAATTAAAGGATGGATCTCAAAGTTGAATATACAGACTGTGAGAGAACATACCTCAGAAGAGAAGGCAGCATTCCCTACTTTGGGAAGTAGAATTTTGCATGAAGGAGACGGTGGTCTGATCCTGTTTGAAATTTGGGGACGACAGCAACATAGGTCAGACAAAACCGTCGATTGAAGCTGATGTGGCCAATTTCATTGTGGAACTGTCCACCAGGAGATTCCCATGTCCAACGTTTCACTTCAGCTTTCTGGAACTGTGAGTTCCCATGAATGGTCTTGGTGGACATGATGAACTCAGATAGTCTCTCACCCTGTTTGTTCCATTCTAGGCCATGGGTCCCGATGTGGAGTTCTTTAGCCGATCTTCTCGGTCCTATCTTGGCATTAAAATCACCGACTATGATCTTGTAGAAGGTGTGATCTTTTTATAGAACTCCTCCAATTTCATGTAGAATTTCTCAATTTCATCTCCTTTGTATGTGGATGTTGGCGTGTAGACAATGAAGATTGAAATTGCTGGCAGTGGACCACATCTCTTCAAGTGTAATCATTCTATCCGGTTTGTTAGGCATTCAAATGAATCAATATTGACGGCCATGTTCATGTTGACAAGGATACCAACGCCACCGACACCTCTTTTCGTCGCATGTTCCAAGGAACAATTCTTCTCCGGTGTCAAATACAGCATGATGAGACTGAAGCCTCCTCGTCTCAGTCAGACCAATGATGTGGTCCTTGATCTTTTGCCCTTGCACCGTCAGATCCTCAATATATGCTTCCGATGCCAGTGTACGTGCATTGAAAGTACAGACAGTCATTTTAGTCCTTCTTCGTTTTGGCAGCCTAGGATGGCCGTGAAATTTTATCAGGCACTGCTTGTTCGCCTTTCTTACTGCTGTCGTATTAAGGGCTCTTTCAGGGTCAGGAAAATAAACATTTTTGTTACGGGTTTTGGCATATCGAACACGCATCGGACAGCTTGCTAAGCTCTGCCATGTGGTTGCTATATTATCATTACTTTTTTGGGCTCTCTCAGAGGGCTGGGTAGAATATTCACGGTAATTTGGAGGTAAATCCTGCGGCTGTGCGGCTGCACACAACGGGGAAAGCTGATTTCTGCTCTGCTGGATGTATCTGTGTCTGTGGCTCAAGCATTCCTGGGCTTGAAATACTCTCCTCTGAAGGGTGGGTCTCTGCAGGGTGGGTCCTTGTAGGCTGGGTTTCTGACAAGCCGGGCTGGAGACTGGATTAATCAGTCTTTTAACCTTTCTGAAGTACATCATATAATCTCTGCTGTTCATTATCAAGAGCTGTGAGTCTGCCTACTCTTTAGGAGTCTTAACTTTCAATATTGTGAGATATTCATTCAGTTATCTTACCTCTTTGGAAATCAAGGAAGAAATGATATTACAACAGAGTTGAGGCTTCTTTCTATCTCTTCATATAGCTCCATGAGTATACCTCAGACTGTCCTCATGAAATGCTCTTGGTCCTGCTGGCAGCAATCTTCACCATCCACACTCCACAGCTCGTAAGATCTCCACCCATCTGATGAGAACTCAACAAATGCTCATGTTGGACTCTTTTCTCCAGACTGAGGATTTGGCAAGGAAAGCTCTATTTCTCAAGCAACTTACACCAGAGTTCAAGACAGTAAACAAAGACAGATAAACACAGGACAGTAAAGTTCAGGACAGCAAATAAGGGATAAACACAGATACCATAGGGTAATGTGATCCTAAGAGCTAATGATTAGACTGGAGGGTGATTAGAGAAGACCATACTCAGGTGGTGGCATTGACATTAGACCTGAAAGAGATGGTGGATAATCTAAGGGGAATGTATGGATAAAAGACTAGCATGTAGAGAAAGTACCTTGTGAAGAAACAGGCTATTGTTTATTGTGTATTTTTGAGGAATATTGAGACCAGGAGGCTCAGTTTAGAGATCAAATTGGAGAGAGAGGATTGCTGGGTTAAGCAGAGGTGGTTTGGGAGTTGATTTACCTAGGGGCCTAAGAGGAACTATAGATTTCCTCTTAAGTTTTAAGAGAAGTTATTGGAGGAGTCTTCACTCATGACACTTGACTCCATTTGGAGTGATCTTTTACCCTTGTCATGGTTTGATTTCCCCTGTGAATATAATAAACTTTTCAACAACAGGTATATCTTATGTAATGTGTACTGTTGATGTCACAGAGAAGGTGCTTAAGATGATTTGTTGACAAAATGAATGAATGTAACAGGTATGAAGTAGAAAAAAAAAGACTGAGAGTGTAGGAAGCAATGTTTCTTGAGTGAGCAGTAATATCCTAGTATGGATTTCCTCAGACCCTGCTTAGAATTCTGAGGTTATGTGGACCTGGATGCAGTCCAGTTCCTGTTCTCTGATAGCTTCACTGATTAATTCTTGGGCAATCTCCGCTGCCTGTGTGACAAACCTACAAACTCTGTGCAACATGGCGGGCATCCCACCACTTGACTAGGTCCTCCTGGATGTTACTGCTCTCCTCTACCTGCCTACAGCAGCATCCAGTGACATGTGTGTTGTGAGGGATCCTATCTAGCAGGTTCATTTTCCTTTTCTTAGATCCACCTGTCTAGCCTGGTGTTAGTAAAGAGTAGACAATGGTAAATAGTCACTATGTCTCACTAAAATTAGTGCACCAGAAAGATTGAAATGGAGGAACTGAGCCCAAGAGATATAGGGGTTAAAATACCTGCCTTGCATTCACTGAGACCTAGAAGCCTTCCAGCACTGTCAGGATGGGCCAGGCATCTGCTCACACTGCAGGGCCAGAGCAGCCCCACAGTCTTGCATTTCCAGCCTGGTTGATTGAGAATCACTGGGGGGATTCCCAGTCCTCTTGATCAGCACTTGGGAAAACCATCCCTCCAACCCCCAAGGAGAAACAAACAAAACTAAATTAATACTATGAGAGAAAAGTTTTTGTTTATTTTAAAAGCAGGGTGGCAGTGTCCATTTCAAACAACATGAAATAGGGGGAAAGCATTATTAAACAGGAGAGGGGGCATTTATATTGGTAAAAGGTATAATTATAGCATTTATAAATAGCCATGCACTGACAATGAATTAGACAGGACGCAGAACCCATTCCAAGTTAACATCAGGATAAAAACCTATTTGAGAACTAGGAATGCAAGTCCACTTCATCAAACTAGTAAATAATAGCTAGCTTGTACCATAAGCTACCACCATATTTAACGGTAAATACAAAAAGACCTTTTAAAATCAGGGGAGGCAGATATCAAGTGATTATGAATTTGCACACTTCAATGATCAAATTTGTAAATTTATTGGAGTTAATGTGTTTGCTAAATTAGATGATTTAAGCCTAAAAAAGACAGTGACTTTGAAGAAACCAACACAAATCAACATACTTAAAGAGGGGGTAAAAACCCATTTTCTTTCTTTTTTTTTTCTTTTTTGGGTCACACCTGGCAATGCTCAGGGGTCACTCCTGGCTCTGCACTCAGGAATTACTTCCGGCGGTGCTCAGGGGAACCATATGGGATGTCGGGGGATCAAACCCTGGTCGGCCTTATGCAAGGCAAACACCCTACCCGCTGGGCTATTGCTCCGGCCCGAAAACCCATTTTCTTAATTGCATTCACAAAACCAGAGATAACCTAGGGAGAAAAAACCTTACAAGAAATGTGTAGGATCCCATTTTATTTAAGTTGATAAAACAAAAGCCTTTTTCTGATGTGCATAAAAAGGAGAAATAAGTTTAAAAAAAATAAAATTATGAATACTGTGATAGTATCAATTCACTTTAGTAAATATATAAACTTAGTTTATAATCAATCATTTAAAAGGAAAATTGCACAGAAAAATGCAAACAATGCAGAAAAAGAACAATCTTTTTCTTATATAAAGAGTTCTTAGGGATCAAAAAGAAGGACTTTCACCCTTAGCAGAATATATGAATAGACATTTCACAAGGGACTTTAAGTTGACTAGTAATCAAAGAACTCAACAAGTCAAGTCACTGTCTTTTGTATGCCAATCAAACTATCCAAAATGAAAAGACAAAATACTAGATACACAGAGGAATCTATGCCATCCTCCCTCCATCGCCGCTGGGACTCTTCATGTGAAACTGGAAAAAAGCTATATTCTCTCAAAAGGGACTTGACAATAGATAGTAAGGATTTAAAATGAGTTCACAGCCTTCGAAAAATAATTCTATTTCAAAGAGGTTATACTAGAGAAACAGTTATGTAGGCAAAGAATTCTACACAATAGTTTTAGCACATTAGAACAGATTAACATTAAAATCATATATCAAGTGATATTTTGGCTATGAAAAAATTCTGAAATAACATTAAAATTATTTCAAAACAGTTGCTCTATATTTACATATGAAGCACATATAGATGAATAGAATACATACAGACATATAGAATATACCAACCTATATTGCTATCAAAATTTTACTATTATTATCTATGAGGATTGCAGGTTGTATTATCTTTGTTATATTACTTTGTATTTTTCATGCCTATAATTTTTTTAAATATGTAGGCAATTATCTTAATAATAAGCAAATTTCAATGCAATTTTTAAAAAAACAAAAGAAAGGGACAGACTCAAATATTGCAGAGGGACTTTGTATCTGAAGCACGGGGAGTCAAAATTTCCTCTAGAATATTCCTTCCTCTACCCTGTCCCAGTCAATTTAGGAAAATTTAATTAAGATATTGCAATAAGCTTTTATGGCACCCTTAGTGTGTGCAAGGCATGAGGCTGAAGGCAAAGCAATAGCGTCAAGATGGACAAGACCTATTCACAGCTATGATCAGGTCCTTCAATCTATAAAACCATGAAACATGGCAGACAGGACTAAGGCGGGGAGGAGAAACCTGAGGCAGACAGTTTGTGGTAGGAATCTTGCCACTGGGGGGCAGAGGAGGAGGAGAATAGGTCAGGGAAGGCTATAGAGAGAGGGACGTCTGTGAGAAAACATCTGAGAGATGTGAGAAACATCTCACATCCCTCAGTCACTACACGAAACATAATGAGATGATAAGTGTTTTGGGTTTTTTGGAACTCCTTCCAGAAAGAGAATTTGGGGGATTGGAAAGAATATGTAACCTGGGAAGCAAGCAATCAACAGTCAACATTTGGAGACTGCTTCCCTTGGGTTGGGTGCTCTGATAAATGCTCAAGTGTGCTAATTCATTAAATCCTTAGGCCAATCCTCGATACTATGACAAACACTATATTTTCTATGGGAAAACAGTGAAATAATGTTCTTGTATTAGCACAGTCATCACATGGGGAAGCAGGATTCACTCACAAGCCTTGATTTTGTTTTTTTGGGGGTGGGGTGGGATTGAGTGGAGGATGTGGGCTAAATTGTTTAGAATCTTCATAAAAGGCTATTGGATTTCTCAGTATCCTCCATGTTCTTCTTCTTTCCTATAATATCTTTTTTTTTTTTTGCTTTTTTTTTGGGTCACACCCGGCGATGCTCAGGGGTTACTCCTGGCTCTGCACTCAGGAATTACTCCTGGCGGTGCTCGGGGGACCATATGGGATACCGGGGATCGAACCCAGGCCGGCACAGGCCGGCCAGCGTAAGGCCAACGCCCTACCCGCTGGGCTATCGCTCCGGCCCCTCCTATAATATCTTAAGGCATCTTGTGTCTAATGAAAAGTATTTCTTTAAATTTGTTTCCTTATGTGCCACAATCAGCTGCGCTCAGGGCATACTCCTGACTTTGTGCTCAGGAATGGTGATGCTTAAGGGGCCATTGGCTGCATCAAGGATCAGCTACATGCTCAGCAAGTGCCTTACTCTCCAGCCTCATGTACAAATATTTAAAGGGCATTATATTGAAGAAGTATCAAATAATTAGTCTCTATGTGATAATGAAGAGCACCACATCTGGAAAGCCTGGAAGGAAGATTTCCTCTGTGAACATCTTCTATAATTGATGTTGTAAACTACTAATCTAATAAAAATGTCTTTGGTCTCTAATAAAAGTGTCTTAGACTAGAACATTGTTTTGACTTCTGGGGATTTGCCCTCCTCTCCTTAGTGGAAATCTCCTAGTCTATAACTTTTCTCTAAGCCAATGGCCACTGTGTGTTGTTTATTGAAAGTCCCATAGGAAACCTCATCCTTCAAAGAGAATCATATTCTCTGTTTCAAGTCTCCATTTCTGCTGGGTTATCTTTTCCAGTTTGCAGGCAGATACACAAAGAGAAATGAACTTCTGCTCAACATTATCCCACCCAACCTCAAATCTTAAGCAGTTGCTGATACATACCCATCATGGAACACTACACAGCCATAAGAAAAGAAGTCATGCAATTTCCTGATACATGGATGGATCTGGAGGATCTCATGATAAATGAAATTAGTCAGACAGAATCAGAATGAATTCTCTCATATGTGGGATATATATTTAAAAAACCATTGTGGGGGCAGGGGAGGGAATAACAAATGCCGGAAGGCAATAAAAACAGAGAAAAAGAGAACAGTTTATGGTAGGAATCTTGCCACTGGGGGCAGAGGAGGATAGATCAGGGAAGGGTACAGCTTAGAGCAGCAGTTACTCTGAAGGAGACAGAAAGCTAAAATAGGCATAAAGACCCTGTCAGTGATAAGTTGGAGGAAGGAAGGGAAATGGGACATGGTAGGGAGAGAAGCAGTCACTGATGAAGGGATTGGTGTTGGAATATTATACATAACCAAAAACACATTTAGAATAACTTTTTAGTTTTGAAATTCATGACGTTTCAATAAAATCATTTTCAAAAATAAATTTCATCTAGTCTGATGCCCCAAATATCTGTACTCCACCTACAGTACCACTATTTCAGTCCAGTCACCAACATCTCATCACTGGAACAATCACTGTAGCCTTTTGAAGACACCACTGCATTAATTCACTTGCCACACAGAGAGAACACCACCCCAGTCCCCATCCCAAGGCCCTGCTTAGAACCCTCAATATACTTTACATGGGATTCACCTGAATAAAGATAAAACGATGTGCGTGACTTGACTTCACTTGTTTCCTTCATCTTGGGGCCGGAGCAATGGTCCAGTGGGCAGGGTGTTAGCCTTGCATGCAGCCGACCCAGGTTCAATCTCCGGCATCCCATGTGGTCCCCCGAGCACTGCCAGGAGTAATTCCTGAGTGCAGAGACAGGAGTAACCCCTGAGCATTGCAGGGTGTGACCCAATAAAGCAAAAAAAATAAAAAGTTTCCTTGATCTCTAACTGTTCTCACCTCCATGTGTCAGTTTGAAGAAGGGAAATATGAGGACTTATGAGCCCCAGTTCACTGTAGAAGGTGAGAGAGAAAGTGGGTAGAGAGGAACTCTTACACTGGCCTGTCTCCGACTCAGGTATTCTCCATGGGGTGTGCAGCTGGCCTGTTGGGAGCCTGGGGTCCTGGCAGAGCCCCAGGCCTCGGCAGAAGGTGGAACTACAACTCCCAGAAGTCCGATTGGAAGCGGAAGTAAACGGACATTTTGAACTCTCACACCGACCTGTCTCCGCCTCAGGTATTCCACCCTGGGGTGTGACTGGCACGGGCGGGCACCCACTCACGCAGCTGTTTATTAATACAAAAACTAGGAAATTCAACACCAAGGGAAGGTAATACCCTCAAGAAAAAAGAAACAGCACACTAGAGGAATCTATCCCTGAACAGCACAACACCATGGGGGAAACAACGCAGATCCCCAGTTCGAAGAACAGATGAAGGAATCAACACTGAAGACTCAAAAAAGAATGCAGATGTGCATGATCTCTCTGACAATGAATTTAGAGAAGAAATTGGTAGGATGTTTAAGGAGCTCAACAAAAAATGGAGCAGATGTCCAAAAAATACAGGAGAACATAAACGAAGCAGTTGAAAGGGCAGCCAATAAATTACGGGAGGAAATGAGAGCAGAAATGAGAACCATGCAAATAGAAATATCATTGCTTAAAAACTCAGTAGATGAAATGAAAAACACAATAGGGCCTCTCAACAGTAGTATGACAGCAGCGGAAGAGAGAATCAGTGAGACTGAAGATGAACTGCAGAAAGCACTCAGAGAACTACATAAGATGGAAAAAGACCAGAAAATGGATCAGCAATGGAACAGAGAACAATGGGATGAAGCCAGGTGGAACAACATAAGAATCATCGGAGTCCCAGAGGGACAGGAAAGTAACCCCAAGGAAATTAAAACAGTTAAAAACATCCTGGCTGAAAAGTTCCCCAAGTTAAAGGACAAAGGCATCCAGACCCAAGAAGCCCGACGTGTACCAGCAAGAAGAGACCCCAATAGAAAGACCCCAAGACACATCCTAGTGAAAGTAATGGATGCCATAGACAGAGACATAATTCTTCAGGCAGCAAGATCAAAGAAGGAAGTTGTATACAAAAGGAGCATCCATTCGACTTTCAGCAGACTTCTCAGAAGACACCCTCCAAGCCCAAAGGCAGTGGTGGGATATAGTAAAAAAAAAACTTAATGAAATGAATGCCTCAGCAAGAATTCTTTATCCAGCTAAACACTCACTCAGATTTGAAGGACAGATATACAACTTCTTGGATAAACAACAGCTTAGGAGCTTCATAAAATCAAAACCAACCTTAAAAAAAGGACTGAAAGATCTACTATAAGAGGAGACATAACCCAAAAGAACAACCAACCTATACAGAAAGAAGGCACAAAATCCCATGGCAATAATCTCTCTCAATGTCAATGGTCTAAATGCACCAGTTAAGAGACACAGAGTGGCAAAATGGATCAAAAAATTGAATCCGACATTCTGCTGCCTTCAAGAAACACACCTGAACAATCAGAGCAAAGACAGGCTCAAAATAAAAGGCTGGAAAACAATCCTTCACTCAAACAACCCATCCCAAAAGGCTGGGGTAGCCATACTGGTATCTGACAACATAGACTTCAGGCTGAAGAAGGTCAGAAGGGACAGTGAAGGTCACTTCTTAATAGTCAAGGGATGCATATATAAGGAAGAAATCACGCTATTAAACATATATGCACCCAATGAGGGGCCAGCAAAATACCTAAAACAACTACTAATAGACTTCAAAGAAGACATTGACAGCAACACAATTGTAGTTGGAGACTTCAACACTGCTCTATCAACCCTGGATAGAGCAGGTTTCAACAAGATTGAAACTTACCAAAGAAATACTGGCCCTAAAAAGAAGAGATGGAAGAAAGAGGGCTGGTAGACATATACAGGGCATTTCATCCCCAAAAAAGCTGAATACACTTTCTTCTCCAGTGCACATGGAACATACTCCAAAATAGATCACATGCTGAGCCATAAATCATACCTCTATAAAATCAAGAAGGTAGAAATTGTGCCAACTATTTTTTTCAGACCATGATGCACTGAAAATAGAAGTTAATTGTACACAAAAACGGAGACCAATACCAAGTACCTGGAAACTAAACAGCTCATTGCTGAACAACCAGCAAGTCATAAAAGAAATCAAAGAGGAAATCCAAAGATTCCTGGAAACAAATGAGACTGAAGACACAAATTACCAGAACCTGTGGGATACAGCAAAAGCAGTGTTTAGAGGCAAGTTCATAGCTCTTCAAGCATTCATCAGAAAAGAAGAAAAGGCCATCACAAACAGTAGGACTTCACAACTTAAGATCTTGAGAGTGATCAACTTTTAAAAGGAGCCCAACCCAAGCAGAAAGAAAGAAATAATAAAACTTAGAGCAGAAATCAATGAGATGGAATGTCAAAAAAACAATCCAGAAGATCAACGAAACCAAAAGCTGGTTCTTTGAAAAAATAAACAAGATTGACAAACCACTTGCAAGACTTGTAAGAAAAGGAAAAGAGAGAACCCAAATAAATAGAATCAGAAATGAAAACGGGGACATCACAACAGAAACCACAGAAATTCAAAAGATCATCAGAGATTACTATGAGAGCCTGTATGCCACGAAACAAGAGAACCTAGAAGAAATGAACAAATTCCTGATTCCTATAGCCTCCCAAGTCTGCAACAAGAAGATTTGGAATACCTCAACAAACCTATCTCCATCGAGGAGATAGAATCGGTAATCAAAAGTCTCCCCAAACACAAAAGCCCAGGACCAGATGGATTCACCAGTGAATTCTACAAAACCTTTAAAGAGGACCTACTCCCAATTCTCTTTAAGCTCTTCCGGCAAATTGAAGAAACAGAAACACTCCCAAATAGCTTTTACGAGGCACATATCACCCTGATACCCAAAGCTAACAGAGATGTCACAAAAAAAGGAAAACTACAGACCAGTCTCCCTGATGAATACAGATGCTAAGATCCTCAACAAAATACTAGCAAATAGAATCCAAAGAGTCATCAAAAGATTATACACCATGACCAAGTGGGATTCATCCTGGGAATGCAAGGCTGGTTCAACATCTGCAAGTCAATCAACATAATACATCATATCAACAAAAAGAAAAATAAAAACCATATGATCATATCAATAGATGCAGAGAAGGCATTTGACAAGATTCAACACCCGTTCATGATAAAAGCTCTCCGTAAAATGGGGATTAAAGGAACCTTCCTCAAGATAATACAGGCCATCTACTACAAGCCCACAGAGAGCATCATTCTCAATGGGGAAAAACTGAAAGCCTTCCCCTTAAGATCAGGGACAAGACAAGGCTGCCCACTCTCACCACTTCTATTCAATATAGTACTGGAAGTACTTGCCATAGCAATCAGGGAAGAAAAAGACATTAAGGGCATCCAGATAGGAAGGGAAGAAGCCAAGTTATCACTATTTGCAGATGACATGATATTATACCTGGAAAACCCGAAACTCTCTACCAAGAGGCTCCTAGAAATAATACATTCCTATAGTAGAGTGGCAGGGTACAAAATCAATACCCAAAAGTCAATGGCCTTCCTATATGCAAACAGCGAAAGAGAAGAAAGGGACATTAAAGAAACTATCCCATTCACAATTGTGCCGCAGAAAATCAAATAACTAGGAATCAGTTTGACAAAGAATGTAAAGGATCTCTACAAAGAAAACTACAAAACATTACTTCAGGAAATAAAATAAGACCTGAGGAAATGGAGACACATTCCCTGGTCATGGATTGAAAGGATTAACATTATCAAAATGGTAATACTCCCTAGAGCTTTATACAGGTTCAATGAGGTCCCTATAAAGATACCCATGATGTTCTTCAAAGAAATTGAACAAACACTCCTGAAATTTGTATGGAATAATAAACCCCACGAATAGCTAAAGCAATCCTTGGGAAAAAGAAGATGGGAGGTATCACTTTTCCCAACCTCAAGCTCTACTACAGGGCAGTTGTAATTAAGACAGTGTGGTATTGGTATAGAGACAGACCCCTAGACCTATGGAATAGAACTGAATATCCTGAAACACACTCTCAAATATACAACCACTTAATCTTCGATAAAGGCGCAAAACAATATTAAGTGGAGCAAAGAAAGCCTCTTCAACAAATGGTGCTGGGAAAACTGGGCAGCTACTTGTAAAAAATGAACTTAGACCTCCTTCTAATGCCATGCACAAAAGTCAGATCAAAATGGATTCTAGATCTCAACATCAGACATGAATCTATAAGGTACATCGAAGAAAACATAGGAGAAACACTCTATGACATCGAAACGAAAAGTATCTTTAAAGACGACACACCACTGACCAAGCAAATGGAAGCAAAGATAAACAAATGGGATTATATAAAATTGAAAAGCTTCTGCACCTCAAAAGAAACGGTGACCAAGATACAAAGACAATACACAGGGTGGGAAAGGATATTCACCCAATACCCATCTGACAAGGGGTTAATATCCAGGATATATCAGTCACTGGTAGCACTTCACAAGAAAAAAAACAGCCAACCCCATCAAAAAATGGGGAGAAGAAATGAACAGAAACTTCCAAAAAAGAAGAAATTTGAATGGCCAAAAGGCATATGAAAAAGTGCTCTTCATCTTTAATCATCAGGGAGATGCAAATCAAAACAACAATGAGGTACCATCTCACCCCACAGAGACTGGCACACATCCAAAACAGCAAGAACAACCGGTGCTGGCGTGGATGTGGGGAAAAAGGGACTCTCATCCACTGTTGGTGGGAGTGCCGACTGGTCCAGCCCTTTTGGAAAACAATTATGGGCATTCCACCCGAAAAACTAGATATTGAGCTCCCATTTGATTGATCCAGCAATAGAACTCCTGGGAATATATCTGAGAGACCAAAAAACACAGCAGAAACACTATCTGTACTTCTTTATTCATCTCTGCACTATTCACTATAGCTAGAATCTGGAAACAACCTAAATGCCGAAGAACAGAGGACTGGCTAAAGAAACTGGTTCATCTACACTATAGAATACTATGCAGCTATCAGAAAAGACGAAATTATGAAATTTACCTGCAAATGGATGGACATGGAGACTATCATGCTGAGTGAAATTAGTCAGAAGGAAAAGGACAGATATAGAATGACTGCATTCATTAATAGGATATGAATAGATACCAGTGTTTTACTAAGTGTGGGAAATGGTAATGGCAGATATACACAAAGAGACTTAAGTGATAAACTCTAAATATCTGCAGGGCTAGCCATAATGTGAAAAAGAAGAGAGAGAGATACAGATAGAGACAGAGAGAGAAAGAGAGAGAAACTGGGGTACCTGCTATTGAGGCAGCCTAGAGGGTGGGTGGGAGGGTGGGGGGTACATTGGTGGTGGAAATGTGGCACTGGTGGAGGGATGGGTGCTGGAATACTGTATTACCAAGAACCAATTATGAACACCTTTGTAATTGTATGTATCATGGTGGTATAATAAAAAAATTTTTAAAATTTAAAAAAAAGAAAAAGAAAAAAAAAGAATGTGGGTAGAGAGAAATTTCTCATATATTTTCAGCTGTTTACCAGTTGTGATGAACTGGCAAATATTGAATAGACCATATAACAACAGAAAAAAAAGGAATTAACAAAAAATAAGTATTTGTCATTATTTAAATAATGGGAGTTTCTTCTGTGGTTATATAGAAAAATTGATTGTAATGATGTTTACCTTCTCTTTCTAAACAGTATCCCAAAAGAACCTGGACAAACAGGATGTAGGGAGAAGGCCTGAGTGCTATGTGTGGGTTGGTTCAAAAGCTTTCAAGTTAAGTGTAGAAGAAAACAGTAACCCTGTGGAGATAGCCCTGGTATCCCAAGGTGCTGAGAAATGCACTGCCCTAGCTGTTAGTGTTGATTTATAGAAACCCATCTAGACCATTTTCAGCCCAATCAGAACACACAAAAAAGAGTTGGTCTTTCTAGATACACATATCGCTGATGGATTTCTGTTTCAAGTTGGCCATTGGATTTCTGTTTCAAGTTGGCCATAAGCAAAAACCACACCAGATGTGCATAACTGTTTCAGATAAAGTGACAGAACCCATAATTTATAGTAAGCTATCAAGGCATTTAGGATTGGGGTCAAACCTATGGCCTGTCAAGTATAATAATAATAATACTATTACACTTCTAGAGTGTGCTTCTAATAGTACGCTTCCCAGTGGTCAGTACTTTGGTATGCAGTCAGGCATTTCTCTGAATTTTACCACAAAGGACAAAAAGACAGAATTCTCTTCCCAGCCTAGAAAGTTAGTGACTTGGTGTCAACGCTTATTCCCTAGCTAACAACTTATTATGAAAATGTGTATCTGCTGAGTTTATCTGACTTAATCATCTTTCACAGATCTTCAGCATACAAACTATTCAAGAGGTCAGCTCCTTTTCTACAATACACACAAAAGGGAGGAGTAATTCCCAGTGTGTTTCTACTCAAGAAAGGGACAGTGAAATAGTCAACTATGATTCTAAAATTTCATCACAGAATTGTGCTTTTCTGTTTCCTTGTATTCTGGAATCTATAGTTGGCACCCGAATTGCAACCACAATTTATGGTTAGTGTGTTGAGTCCCACAGAATAGATCACTTTCAAAGTAATTTCATTTAATTTCTTAACTGAGAATTGAAGGGAGAATTCTCAAACTTCCCTTCATAAAATGAAATCAAATGTATGTGAAATGGGAAGAAATCTTTACTTCTCTTAAGTTTTTTTTTCCATTTATTTTCATGTGGATATGTAACTCCTAGAATATTATGGATTTTGAATAGCATGGTTGGAAAACTTTCTTCTAGACACATCTAAACCAGGTTAAGATTAGAAACACTAAGATATTTTCAAGTAGTCCCAGAAAGACCAAGATGAGAATTGGTTCTTTATTGTGATTGTAAAAGTTCTAATAAAAGAAGATATAATTTAATATCCTCGAAGTGGCTTATTTTATGGGCATTACAGGCTCTCCTTGCAGCAGACTTGAATTATCTTATAATTTTTCTCTTATATACTGCAGTTAATTTTGGCCAGTTCATTGGGCATATGAGACACTGATAGACATATGAACTCATTTTTTTGCCTCTTACTGTGTGTGTTTGTGTGTGTGTGTATGAGAGAGAGAGAGTGAGAGAGAGAGAGGAGTGTGCTCTGTCCTATCTCTTGACTTTGGGCTCAGTTGTATGATTTATTTTACCCAAAGGGGATCATTGCTTAAATAAACAAACTGAAACTTATCTGAATTTCCACTCACACTTTTGCCCTGGATGCCTTTCTTGGACTCAACTAATGAAGAAACATGGAATAAAACGGAGTCAGCCCTGCAGAGATCCCAGACATGTGAAAGTCTAGCCCTGATGGCAAGGCTGTCTGATTCTCCTACCCTGACTCAATCAATGAACCTGCTGAGCCCAGCCTCAGATCAGCAGAACCAGGCAAACCAGTCCATATAGACACATGAAGAAAAAAAAAATTTACTTTTGCCACTGAGATTTTAGAGCTTGTAACATAGTATCAGGACTCAGATATATGGAGCAGAACTACTACTATGCTCAGCTGATCATGAGGCGCCTGGGAGGGAAGGCGAGCTCTAGCCCTGGCCCACCATCCCAATAGAGACTCACAAAAAGCCAGAGGAACCCCCACACCATGAGGGCAGTCATTTTCAACATCCGGACTCCGCAGCTCATCAGAACTCCACCCAAGAGAAAAGCCCATCTCTCCCCATTGCAATTCATCAACAAATGCACAAGATGAGAGCCTGCTACTGAGAGTATATCACCCGCACAGCAGAGCCTAGAAAGCTACCTGTGTTGTATTTGAAATGCCAAAAACCAGTAACAATTATAGACCTCATTCCAATGACCTGAATGAGTGGTTTGAGGCTCTTTGTGTTCCTGGAGTGAGCAGATGGCTTTGGGCTACACTAGCACACAACAGGATGCATAAGATGTTACTGGTGCCTGCTTGAGCAAATCGATAAAACAACGGGAAGACAAGTAACAAGTGAACATAGTATCATTGGCACAATAGCTGTGCAAGACGTAAATTCTCTCCCTCTTATGGCTCATTCAAGGACGAAACACAAGCACTTCTTTTCCTAACAAGTGTTTCTTCATTGATGGGTTAACGACTTTAGTTAGTGAGTTCTTCCTGCTGCTGTGATCCCTAATACTGGGCTATGGTTATCCCTCCTCGTGTTGGTATCTGACCTGAAGCACAAGTGAGAGTGGATATCTTGGTGTATAGAGGAGTGTGTGTGTGTGTGTGTGTGTGTGTGTGTTGGAGTCACACTCTTCCTGTGATTATCATCAGTGGCTTTCGTGTTCTTATTCTGACGTGACTCTTTGGAAAATTGCAGATAATTTGGGTGAGTTTTATTATTGGAAGACAAGTCTAAATTTTCCATGCTGAGGGATTGTAGCAGCTGAAGTGTAAACTTAGATGAAAGCAAAATCAGAGAAATAATAGTTAATTTTTACATTAATGTGCTTCAGCATGCCAGGAAGGAAAGCTTAGACAAAACTCTTTGCATATGTCCAATTACTGAAGCCTTAGGACAGTTCTGAAATTGGAACTATTATTATTATGCCATTTACATATGGGGAAATCAAGTTATAGGGAAATTATTCATCTTGCTTGAGGACACTTGCCAGCTAGTAGGTAGCTAAAGGCAGTTGGACTCCAAAGTCCATAATCTTGTTCACAGAATTAAATAAGTTCTGTCTGACTAAGATCATACAGGGGTCACATGCTACATACATGTATAACCCACACTCTTTGGCTCCCACAACCCAATGAACTTCCCATCATGAGCAATTTCTCCTGAATCATCTTACCAGACCTAATGGCAAGCCCCTGAAGACCCCATCTCACAACCACTTTTATTTCAATGTCCTTTCCCAAACCCCTTGCCTTCTAATGAAGCTAATATCTACATTTATTGACTCCTTAGCATGAAGGTTACATATCATGCTGCTGGTTACATATATTAGCTACATACCTAACCTAATCAAACAGGTTAACATAAAGCTTATTGGAGGGTATTATTATTCTATTTTACAATGAACAAATGTAATTTAGAAGAAATCATTTGGTCAGCTTATAAGAATCAGTCTTGCAAAGACTCTAGAACATCCAATCTCTTTTCTTTTAATTTGTGGTGATCCACCATACCTTTGGGGTCTTGAATTTTCAGTGTTCAGGTCTGGCAGGGTCAATAGAGCCACGCCCTCGCCATACTGTGGGTGGCAGTAAGTGGTGCTGGGGGTGGATCTCAGGTCCTCACATGTGCCAGGCATGTGCACTTAAGCCCTCTTCCTGGCATTATAGCACCCACATTCTTGGTCATGAGTTCTAGCTATGTTTTACAAGCAGGGATCCCTTTGGTTCTAGGTGCCTACAGCAAATAAAATTTTGAATTTCTGTACCTGAACTGCATTTTCATTGGGCTCTGGTCACCCTGTTGTGGTAGAAACTGTCTCCTTATCTAGAAGGTTTTGATTTTATTTTAAGAAAGACTAAAGGGTAGGGAGAGAGGCTAAGAATCTCTGGTTGGTGTCATGTGTCCAGGAGGTGGACTGCTTCTTAAACAGTCCATGGATATTCACTCACTCAGCTCACTGTGGTACTATCCTTAAGCCACCTAGCATTACAGCCTGCCTGCGGACTCTCAGGGACACAGGCATATCTTACAGGGAGCATTTCGCTCTGAGTTAAGCTGTGAGGCTGATTTGTAGTTCTCTATTTGGACACTGCCAGCAGTTCTGTAATATTCTCCAACACCTTTTGGTCTACCTTGTGACAGAGCATTGGGTTTTGTTGTTCTATTGACCACAGACTGCCAGTGCAATGCCTGGGAATCTTTTGGGAGTTCCAGAATGCAGATTCCAGGGACCTTCACAGGCATGGCTCAGAATCCTTTCATTTCCATCCACCTCACTTTTAAAATACTATTCAGACCATTTTTTCTCAGCAGATTTTGTGCTCATCCTATGCACAATCTACAAATTTTTCCTGAAGCGGGTTAAATTTCTTTTGGTCTGGTATAATCAAGAAGCACCACAAGTGCCTTGGGAATTATTAATTTCAAAAAAGCGAGGCACGCTGCTATATAAGGTCCCAAGAAAAATTAATTTTTAGCCTTACTCATTGGAGAAAATTGAATCCAAAATATGTCTTTTAGGGGTCAAATATTAGAGTCACCTCTGACTGCTGAGGTTTAGTGGGTGGAGCTTAGACATTGATTTCAAACTAAATTAGCTTAAGTTCTTCTCTAGCTTTAGAACTTTCTGGAAAATTATCAGTAGTATTGAGGCATTATATACTAATCTTAAACAACAAAACCATTAACAACATAACTAACCTTGCAGAAGGCTTATGGTGTGCCTGGCGCTGTTGAAAACTTTTCACTAATTAACTTATTTTACCTTCAGTAAATCCTATAAAGCAGGGGATTTTAATCAGCCTCACTTTACACATCACTGTATCACTATCACTATCTTCCCGTTCATCATCGATTTGCTCGAGCGGGCACCAGTAGCATCTCCATATGTCCTGTCTCATGCAAGTAGAGCCCAAGGGCACCTGCTTGCTCCAGGAACATAAAGAGCCTCAAACCATTCCAACAGGTCATGGGAATGAGGTTAATAATATTTACTGGTATTTAGCATATCAAATACGACACGGGTAGCTTGCCAGGCTCTGCCGTGTGGGTGGTATACTCTTTTAGTCATTTCTAAATCCAGCATTTATTGATGAACCGTGTGGCCCGCTTTCGGCTGCACGAGCCAGGCTGTGATAGGCTGGTCTGCTGGGTGGAGTTCTGACGAGGGGAAGTCCCGATGTGGAAAATGGAGGCCCTCATGGAGTGGGGGGTCATCTGGCTTTTTTGCGAGGCTCTGCTGGGGTGGCGGGCCAGGGCTAGAACCCGCCATCCCTCAGCGAGGCGCTCGTGAGAGGCTGGGCACAGGGAGAGCCAGTAGCAGCTCTGCCCCATGTCTGTGAGTCCATACCACTGAGTATGGACCAAAATAAACAAAAAGCCTCAGCTCAAGAAGAACTAGAAACACTGCATTGTTCAGCAATTTCTTTCACCCAAACATGTTGTAAGACCAGATCTTCGTAATTCAGTTTGATACCGGGTTTTATCTAACTAAAATTGAAATCTTCTAAAAGTAGTTTTAGGGCCAGAGCGAAAGCCCAGTGGATAGGGCATTTGCCTTGCACGGCCGGCCCATGCCGGCCAGGGTTCGATCCCTGGCATCCCATATGGTCCCCGAGCACCACCAGGAGTAATTCCTGAGTGCAGAGCCAGGAGAAACCCCTGAGCATTGCCGGGTGTGACCCAAAAAGCATAGATAGATAGATAGATAGATAGATAGATAGATAGATAGATAGATAGATAGATAGATAGATAGATAGATAGATAGATAGATGGATAATGAAAGTAGTTTTAAAAATAGCATAAATACAAAATATATGAAAAACCAGGCGCACATGATTTTTTTAAAAAACAAAATCCACACAGAAACCAAAAGAGACAGTACAGTAGATGGAGCATTTGCCTTACATGCAGCCAACCTGAGTTTTGATCCTCCACATCTCTCACTTTACATATATGAAACAAAGCAGGAAAGTAAATGCTCACAAGATAACAGCAAAAGCAGAGGTAGGATCTGAAGTATGGTGGATGGGCATTTCATACTTCTATCTTGAACACTGAGATTTATTAAAAAATTAAATGCTAACTCAACTGCATGAAAAAGGAAAGACAGATTAGGGAGATGACTTAAAGGACTGGAGTTCATGGTTTGCACGCTGGAGCCTTGGTTCCAGCACCATAAATCCCCTGGATTATGAAAATGAGATTACCAAGGAAACAGAGGAGTAGGAAGGGGGGAGTGATAGGTGAACTAGAAGTAACAAAAGGATATTGGCGAAGGTTCTTGAGCACTTTTGGTGGTGGTGGTGAGATATATCAAAACCATAAGTGATAACTGTGTATCCAAACCATAAATGATAACACTATTAAAAACATGGAACTAGCGAATAATAATTAAAGAAAAAAGAAAGACTGTGCCCCAGGCTCAGAACAGTCTTAACCACAGACAACACAGTCACATATTCTATAATGTTCTATTGTGGGAGTTGACCCTGGCTGGGAGTTGACCCCAGAACACATTGCAGGATGCGGTTGAGCAATAAGAAAGGTAGAGAGGTAGAGAGAGAGAGAGAGAGAGAGAGAGAGAGAGAGAGAGAAGAAATTTTAGGGAACAAATAACAGGAAATACACACATGGCAACTGACCCAGTGCACTTTCATTTATCCTAAAATACTTCATACATATCAAAGTTATCTGGGCTATGCACATCTGTGCAGCCACTACACATGCTGTGCCTTCTAACAATGTATTCATGATTCCTTGCTGCCTCTGTGCTCCTCAGTGACTATCTCTCCTACAGTGTATAAGTAATTGAGGCAGAGAAAGGCCTTCAGGGAGCAGAGTGGCTTCACTCCCCAAGGTGCGGGCCCATTCTATCTTCAGACACCCTCCTTTCAGATGACATAAGAAGTTCCCATGGGCTGCTCTGCCCCAGGATAGACACTTGTTGATGAGCACAGGGGAGAGGGTGACACCCTCTGTATCACATGGAGGCTGAGAGGAGTCGACAGTCCCTCCCAATTTTCCTATTTCTGTCCTTGTGTGTGACATTCTGAATGGGCCAGATAGATGCCTCAAGGAGAGTCAGGTATTTTTAACTCATCTTCTGATCTTGTGTCTAAAACAGTGACTCAGCTCTTCAGCTGCACAACCAAGATCTGTTGAATTAAATAGACTGTCAGAGCTGTCACCTTTTTGATGGACATTTAGAAAAAGGTTTCTGTGTCCTTAGACAGTCATGAGCAGATGGTACAGACTGTTTGGGTAGGGATTGAGTAAGATACTGAATTGAGATGAATTCTTTTATATGGGCTCTGCTTCTCCTTGAAAACACAATGTTTTTCTCAGTGACCATGTTTGCTTTCTGTTCAGTAAGTCTGAAATAAAGACACAAGTGTTTATACACGCACCCACTGGCCATCCATTTGACAATACCTTCATTTTCAGGTCTTCCCTTGCAATTAGGATTCAAGATGAAGAGAGCACTGTCACTATCCTTAGTGGGAATAGGAAGTCCCAGATATGACAATGATTATATACTATATGAAAAGAACTGTACCCAAAATATGGGAATGGGAGCAAATTCCATTGGGTATCATCAGGAAAATCATGAAGGAATTAAAAAAAAAGCAGGGAATTTCAAGCAGAGGTAAAGCATAGTCCAAGTCACAGAGGATTGAGACATGGAAAGGCACATACATAAACTGAGAGGAGGGAGTGGCCACATGTGAGGGGCGCAGCAGAGGCTGAGTCTGATCACAGAATATTTTATGAGCTCAATTAAACTTTGTTTAAAAATATGTGTTAAACAAAGTAAGTTGGAGGAAAAGGACAAATGCTGGATTATCTCATTCATTTGTAGTACATCTACAAAAAAGGGAATGGACAGTATGTGATTTTGACAACCCTTGCCCTTGGATTACCGAACTGAGATAAACAAGCAAACAGAGTACTGGGAAGAGGGATTGATAAGATGGACTGGAAGTAATATAGGATATTGGGGAAGGGTCTTAGACACTTTGGTGGTGGTGCTGAGGAATAATAACTGTGTATATCAAAAAACATAAATAACCATATGAATTTCTTCTTTGAGGGAGTTTCTGTTCATTTCTTTTCCACATTTTCTGATAGGGTTGGATTTTTTTTTCTTGTAAAGTTCTACCAGTGCTTTATATATCTTGGATATTCACCCCTTATCAGATGGGTATTGGGTAAATATCCTTTCCCAATCTGTGGACTGTCTTTGTATCCTGGCTACCATTTCTTTTTGAAGTGCAGAAACTTCTAAGTTTCATGTAGTCCCACATTTGCTTATCTTTGCTTCTCCTTTCTTGGTCAGTGGTGTTTCATCTTTGAAGACACCTTTAGCTTCAATGTTGTGAAGGGTTGTGCCTACGTTTTCTTCCATGTACCTTATGGACTCAGTTTTTTTAATTAATTAATTTATTTATTTATTTAATTTTTTTATTTTTACAGTTACAAAGATATACAATTAAAAAGTTCATATTTGGGTTTTGGTCATACAGTGTTCCAGCACCCGTCCCTCCACCAGTGCCCATCTTCCACCACCAACGTCCCTGGTTCCCTCCCCCCTTCCCCAGTCCACCTCCATGGCAGGTTCTTTATTTCTTTCCCTTTCTCTCTCTCTTTCTTTTCCTTCCCTTCCAGACTATGGATTACAGAACATACATTAAAGGGTTGTCATGTGTATCCTTTTGCCTCTATTCAATGCTCAGTTCTAGGTTGGCATTAGTACCCTCGACAATTATTAGCACACTGTTCCATTTTTCTGTCTTACCTACCCTCTGACTCCCACACGTTTCCTGATAATTTCCACCTTTGACAAGACCTCCTGATATATGTTTCACTTGACCTTGGATATTGGTATCATAATATGTACATATATATTTATGACATGCAAATAAATGCAGTCATTCTGTATCTGTCTCTCTCCTTCTGGCTAATTTCGCTCAACATAATCTTCTCCATGTCCATCCATTTATAGGCAAATTTTATAACTTCATTTTTCCTAACAGCTGCATAGTATTCCATTGTGTAGATGTACCAAAACTTTTTATCCAATCATCGATTTTCGGGCACTCTGGTTGCTTCCAGATTCTGGCTATTGTGAATAATGCTGCTATGAACATAAAAGTAGGGATGGTGTTTCCGCTGTGTATTTTTGGTTTCCCAGAGTAGATTCCCAGGAGTGGTATGGCTGGGTCAAATGGGAGTTCAATTTCTAGTCTTTGGAGGCATGTCCATATTGTCTTCCAAAAAGGCTGTACCAGCCGGCATTCCCACCAACAATGGATGAGTGTCCCCTTTTCCCCACATATGGACTCAGTTTTGATGTGGAGTACTTTAATTCATTTTTATCTGATTGTTGTGCATGGGGATAGACAAAGGTTTGAGTTCACATTTTTACATGTAGCTGTCCAGTTTTCCTACACCACTTGTTAAAGAGGCTTTCCTTGCTCCACTTCATATTTTTTGCTCTTGCTCCGTTATCAAAAATTAAGTGATCAAATATTTGGGTGTCTGTCAGAATATTCAACTTTAGCCATTGGTCTACGTGTTTGCCTTTATTCCAATACCATATCATTTTAATCACTACCGAAGTTGGGAAAATTAATGTCTCCCATCTTCTTTTATTTCAAGGATTGATTGCTTTAGCTCTTGGTGGGGGTTTACTGTTACATGTGAATTTCAGGGGTCTTTAATCAATTTCTTTGAAAGATGTCATGGGTATTCAGATAAAGACTCATTGAATTTGTATAATGTTTTTTGGTAGTATTGCCATTTTGATATTGTTGCTCCTCCACATCCATTAGCAGTGGATGTGTTTCCATTTCTTCATGGCCTCTTTCAGTTCTTGAAGTAACATTTTTTGTAGTTTTCTTTGTACCGGTCCTTTCATCCTTTGTTAAGTTGATTCCAAGGTACTTGATTTTCTGAGGTACAATTGTGAACAGGATTTTTTAAAATATCACTTTCTTCTTTTTCATTATTTGCATATAGGAAAGTCATGGACTTTGGGGTATTGATGAAAAAATGCTTTTCATCACTTTTGATCACTTTTCATCACTAATCATCAGAGAGATGCAAATCAAAACAACAATGAAATTTTCATTATCATCCCACACCACAGAGACTGGCACACATACAAAGTACAATAATAACCAGTACTGGTGTTGATGTGGGGAGAAAGGGATTCTCATTCATTGCATGTGGAATGCCAACTGTTCCAAACTTTTTGGAAAACAATATGGACATTTTTCCAAAACTTAAATTGAGCTACCTTGACCCAGCAATACCACTTCTGGGAATATATCCTGGAGACCCAAAAACACACAGCAGAAACACCATCTGCAATTCCATGTTCATTTCAGTACTGTTCACAATAACCAGAATCTGGAAACAACCTGAATACCTGAAAATAGATGACTATATAAATAAACTATAGTATATCTATACAACAAAATACTACGCAGCTGTTAGGGAAAGTGAAATCATGAAATATGCCTAAAAATGGATGGACATGGAGAGTATCATGCTAATTAAAATGAATCAGGAAAAGGACAAATATAGAATGACTGCATTCACTTGTGTGTTTTAAAGAAAAAAGTAGTGTGAGGGGCCGGAGTGATAGCCCAGCGGGTAGGGCATTTGCCTTGCACGCGGCCGGCCCAGCCGGCCTGGGTTCGATCCCCGGCATCCCATATGGTCCCCGAGCACCACCAGGAGTAATTCCTGAGTGCAGAGCCAGGAGTAACCCCTGAGCATCGCCGGGTGTGACCCAAAGAGCAAAAAAAAAAAAGTAGTGTGAGACTAATATGCGAGGCCATAGCAAACAAGGGCCAGGAGGACATGTCAATGGTTGAATTTTACCACAAGTGGGGGCACAGAAGGTAGGTAAGGTAGAGAAGGGACCAGTTTGACAGTAACAGTTGGAAATACTGCTAGTCTAGAACTGAGCATTGAAAGTAGTTTAAGGTATATGCATGATAACTCTTCAGTTCTGTATTGCAGACTAGAATGCATAAAATGTGTGTGAGAGAGACAGAAAGAAAGAGAGGGGGAGGGAGGAAGTGCTAAAAGAGTGCCTGATATAGAGGCAGATTGTGAGGGTTGGGTGGGGGGAAACAGGGCACATTGGTGCTGAGAAATGTGCACTGGTGAAGGGATGGGTGTTGGTATACTGTGTGCCTGAAACCCAATCATGAACAGCCTTATAATTGTCCATTTCATGATGATTAAATAAATAAATTACTATTATAAACAGGGCACCTAAAATAGAATAATTAAAGAAAAAAGAAATACATTGTGCTCTAGAGTCTGAGCTGTCTTAGCCATAGGCTACCAAGGTTGCATTTTCTTGACTATTCTTTATTGAAAGCCCCTGGGACAGTGTTCAGCCCTCAGTCACTTTCTGGTTTTAGCTACAGTTGCAGTGGGAAGTGTCATGGATGCTCAGACTCACCTGGTCCTGTTCATGCTTTTCAATTTCTGTCCCAGTGTCTCTACTCCCTCAGTATGGAAGTACATATTTTGCATGGTAGCACATTTGGGAAGTGTTGAGGGTTAATACATCAGGGCAGCATTATAGTAATAAGGGTGGAGCTGGCTGATGAACACCTCAGTTTCCAATCCTTCAGGTGAACAATTGCTGGAGTTAATCTGGATGCTTCAGTGCTGGTGTAAGTGGTGTATAAAGCCCTGTTGACAATAGCAACAACAATGATAATACACCTGATGTTTACTGACTTTTTCTTCTTGATTCCATCTTCTGCATTCACCCTATTTTCTTGCATCTCTTCTGAATAAATTATATGTGTCCAAACCCTCTCTTTATTCTTTTGCTTTCAAGAAACCAAAACCATACATGATCTGGGCCTCAAGGAAAGAGACGATACTAGAGGCCAGCAGGGCAGCTGAGGTATCAGTTGTCTGAGTCATTAGGAGGACTGAGCTAGAGCAGAGGCTTGGAGCACAGGTAAGGAAAGAGTACAGAGACACATGAGGGTAAAATTAGGAAGATATTCTGAGGTTAGACATGAAGATGAGGGAGGAAGAATATATTGCTTAAAAAGGAAGAGAATGAGGAAAGTAAAATGCTAAGTGAAAAAATATGGTCACTTTAGTTTTGTCAGATTGGGCTGGAGACATATGTAGTAACAGATTGTTTTTTTGGACAAGACATAAAACAGAGCTATTTTAATTTTAAAATCATTCTCATTTTTCCTCAAACACCTGAAACTAATACCAACTTATCCACTCATATACTCATCCAATCACTCATCATCCATTTGTCCGTCCATCCATGCATCCATCCATGCATCCATCCATGCATCCATCCATGCATCCATCCATGCATCTATCCATCCACCCATCCATACATCCATCATCCATCCATCCATCCATCCATCCATCCATCCATCCATCCATCCATCCATCCATCCATCCGTCCATCTGTCCATCCGTCCATCCATCAATCCATCCGTTCGTCCGTCCATCACTCCACCCTTTGACACATCCATTCTTTTTTATCTATTTGTTCACTCATCTTTCTTTTATTCTTTATTCTATCCATTAAGTTCACTGTCACTGTATCACTGTCTTCCCATTCATCATCGATTTGCTCAAGTGGGCACCTGTAACATCTCCATAAGTCCTGTCTCATGTTGAGTAGAGCCCAAGGGCATCTGCTTGCTCCAAGAATATAAAGAGCCTCAAACCATTACATCAGGTCATGGGAATGAGGTTTATAATTGTTTATAATTGTTACTGGTGTTTGGCATATCAAATACAACACGGGAGGCTTGCCAGGCTCTGCCCTGCAGGTGGCATACTCTTGTAGTCACCTCTAAATCCAGCATTTATTGATGAACCGCACAGCTGCAAGCGGCCCCGAGCTGGGTTGTAATAGGCTCTTTTGCTGGGTGGAGTTCTGACGAGAGGGAAGTCAGAATGTGGAAAAGGCGGCCCTCATGGAGGGGGGGTCGTCTGGCTTGTTGTGAGGCTCCGCTGGGGTGGCGGGCCAGGTCTAGAACCCACCATCCCTCCCTGGTGCCTCGATTCATTAAGTTAGCACTTTATATATACCAGGAAATGTTTCCAGTACAGGAGAATTATTTTACCTTGATTTTCCAGAAGCAAAAGCTAAGGCAAAAATGGAAATACTTAGGCTTTGTGTGGAGCTGTAAGTGTGATGTAGGGAAAAAGGGAAAGGTTGTGAGGTAAGAATCTGCTTTCTATTTTATTGAGCTGACTTGTATTTAGTGATGCATTGTGGGGAGAAAAGACTGATTACCTGCATTTGGCATACAGGACTTTTCTGGGTGCAAACAGGAGAAACTGTGTCTCATGGAATGAGGAAGGAATGAGGAAGGGATGAGGAATGAGGAAGGAGAGAAGATATACCTGCTGACACCCTCTAGCTCATTCATACTTTGCTGCTTATTGACTGCCCCTGAATCGTCAGCTCTTTTTTTCAGGTGGGGGTTAGCCTGAGATAGTTGCTTAGGACACCAAATCTCATTCCCTACACTGTTGTGTTTTTTCACATTTGGAAGTAGCAAAAACTCTGTACATGAGATTTGTTCTGCTGCAGAAGACAAACCCTGGTGATCATGAGCAAGGTTCATGGGCCAGGTGGACAGAGGCTATGTGAGTCAAGAGGTCAGCAGTCCCAAGAGAATTAGTGGAGAGACATTTGCTTTATGTTCAACAATGAACAGAGCAGAAAGAAATTGAGGTTTTGTATTTTGGAAAGTACATTTATAGAAATCAGAGAAAAATATTCTCTGTATGAGAGAGAGAGTGATATGGAGAGACAGAGATAGAGAGGAAAAGAGAGATCAGACATTTCAAGGTGGATGACTTTTATATCAACACGAGATTAATGAAGAGGACATGGCTATCCAGACGAAATCAGGCACATTCAGGGTGTGATTTGGAAGACTGTTTCAGTATGCTCATAATATACTCATATTGCTAGCAATTTTCCATCAATGAGGGAAATGGTGCAATTTTAGATAAAATTAGCATTGGGATGAGGCTGGTCGCATCGGAGAATAAGTTTTTTAACCTGAAGAGTCTTTAAATAACTAAACACAAACTCTGTGAATCCGACTGATAAGTTAGATAAATTAACTCTTACCACTTATAGGAAATTGTTCTTTTCAGTAATTATAACAATATCAAGAAATATGATTGTAAGACATGTTTGGGAAGCTCCTGGCTACAAGCTGCTCATCCTTTGTCAACTTCTTTCTGGTAATAATTTCATGAGGCCAGAATACACAGAGTGGGGAAGACATATTCAATATAATAAAGGTCACTCTTACATCTCCTGTGTTCTGTGACATGCCATTTTCTGAACCATCTATTACTGCCCAAAGAACAAAGACGAGCTCCACTAAGCAAAGGGATGCTAAAGTTCACCTGAAAATTGAAGAAGAAATTGCAAAACTCTTTGAGGTCAAGGATACAAACATGCACAGAAATCTATATCTGTCAGCCAACAGGGAAGCAGGAGGATGAATAAACAGCGATTAATGCTGAGGAATATCTCTGTGCTAAGCAGTTAACCACAAAGCAATTGAAGAGTGAGATTTGTAACTTGGACACTGGAATCCAATTAGACTGAATGTAAAACTCTGATCTATGAGGTGAACTTCCTATAAATCCAGGGAAAGCCTCAATGGGCTCATCTGCACAATGGGTGTCTGGGGCATCTCTTGAGTGACTGATATGAAACTCTTCACATTTATGCCCAGAAAATACTCAAACAATGACCACTTCAGTATGCTTCCCTCCTCGTCTCATATAACCAAGGATTCTCAGAAACTGAAGGATAGGACAGTGTGATGAAGAAACATGCAGAGTCTTTCCTTTCCAGACTATCTGAAAAAGAATTTTTTTTAAATCCCACAAAATTATTTCATGTATAATAGACACCCATTGGGTTTTTCTTTGCTTCACATCATTGACAAGGAAATGAGCTTCTTCCAACCTACATGCAAACTCAGAAGTTTAATTATTCACACATACTCATGAGAGCCCTCCCTATATTAAAGAACCATCAAAAGGAATGCAGGATTGTGAATAAAAAGATTGAAATACTGAATAGTTCATAACACTTCCCACACTGTATCATCTCTCTCTTTCATTAAAAAACTTTAAACATTTGCTATAGATATTTTTGCTGATGCTGGGTTTGGTACAGGAAAACTTGGGGCCTGATTGGTATGAGATTAAGTGAAAGTGAGAACAATGAAAAAACAACTTGAAAACACTCCAGGCACATAGCAATAACTCCCGTGATCTGGTGCTGCTCTTCTAATGAGTCAATAGGTTCGGTCTCTGTTATTTTTCACCAAGTTTTGATAATGTATATATAACCCTCTACTTCTTTCAGATAAGGAAAGTGAAGCTTCTTAAAGCTGAGCTACTTCCTTAAGGCTCTTCTTCTGGCATGGATCTTAAATATAAGATTCAAAAGACTGGTTTCAGTTCACAACTCAGGCTTTAAATCTATATGTTATATTTTCTCTCCTGTACCCGATATCCATTATACCTCCCTCCCACAGATCTTCCCTCCATTTATTCATCCATCCATTTTCTTTCTACTATCTGCTTCCCAAGTAATCACTTAATCTATTCTCCTACCCACCCATGACTCTTCCGTGCCTCCCATTAATAGAGCAAGTAGTTTCTGCAGGGGATGACTCAGAATTTAACTTAAATGGGCTCCCTTATTTATCCCAGTGCTTAAACATAGACCAGCTCATCATCTTCTGTTGCTTGTAATTACAGTGGCTGCTTCTTTGGTCTTCATATCCCTATGGTTTCTTCTCTGCTATGCATTTTCATCAGTTACCAAAGTTATCTTTTCAATGGGCATATTAGTTTCCTTTTCCCCAATTAAAGTTCCCTCAATGCATTACTACTATATTTGGAGCAAAACCCAGCCTTCTGTTTGTCCTTCTGACAGCATCTTTCATTAATTGCTAATTCATGTCATTGTGGAGACACTTCCAACTGTCTATTCTTCACACATGCCAAAGCTGTTTTGGCCTTAGGAGTTTGCTTCTATGCCCTGATCACTCTCCTCTTTACTCTTTCCTTCTCATAATATAGGGTTCAGTTCATATCAGCTCTGCAGAGACTTTTTATGACCACATCAGCAAAGCAGAAACCAGTCTGCTGGGCTTCCCCAGTTTGTCTGAAGTCTTATTTATATTTTTGAACATTTACTCCTACTTCAAATGGAAGGATTTTGTAGTTTTAAGTTCACTTCCTTTAACCTCTCCAGCTAGACATGCTTATTAGAGATCAGGAACCTGGGGCAAACTAATGCATTAGAAACTTCCTTAATGCTTATGCTCATCTACTAGGTCCTAGGGCTGGGACAGAGTGAAGAAAAAAACAGACGGTACTTTCAGAGATTATATTCTTGCAAAGAAACGCATTGACACAATGAACAGGAAGTTTCAGAGTGGCAACTTCTATAAAGAAATGCAAATAAATGTCATTCTATGATAGAGAATAATGGGCCAATGCAAGAAGGGATGCTTTAGAACATCTGATCAGAGGTGAAATATCTGAAGTCAGTGTATTTGATCTGAAGAGAAAGAAAAGGAGGATCGAAGGAAGCAAGATGCTCTGTGCAGTGTGAACAACATTGCAAAGGCCTGAGGTAGATTCAGAGCAACTACATTAAAAAAGAGAAAGGAGACCAGAGCGGCCACTGTGGCGGCGGCAGCAGCAGCAGCAGCAGCAGCAAGGACCATGTTCTAAATGCAATAGGCAGGGGTAGGTGTGGGTAAGGAGTTCAGACTGAGATTTCAGGAAGACAATTCTTTGTATGATTGCAGTCTCCAGTGCAGCAAACAATCCACAATTTTAAACAAATAGTATATAAAATTTTAATAGAGGTATGTCCTAGATATCTCAAGGTACATGCTTATTCTCAAATTATTTGTTGTTCATCTGAAATTCTATTTTAACTGGACATCTGATATTGTATCTGGGGAACATTTTAAACATCCCAAATTGGGTCAAGGTGTAATAACTCAGAATCTTGGAATGCATTTCAATCCCTAGTCATAAAGAAGAACTCTGAGAAGAAACCAGAAACTGGATTAATCGAATCAATATTCATTACCATCTACCTTATTTCTAGGAAAAAAGACACTAAGAAACTGGATTGTGTATTCATCTCTTCAATGTATTGATGACTGTTTCAGGCAATATCTCTCATAACTGTGCCAGAACTGAGAGTCTACATAGATCCCTTAAGAGAGAGACCATATCTAATTAACTTTGTTTCTTTTCTATAGCACCCCAGCATAGCACCTTGCACATAACAGATCCTTAGTAAATAAGTATTGATTCTATATCTTTCTTCTTTGACATCCTTTATTCTCCAGGGGTACATCCCCTGGTGATTTGGAGGCTACTTTAAACTCTGCAGTCAGCGGTTGCACCCATTAGTGCTTGGGATTTAAACAGACTTTCTGCATGCAAAACATGTGCTCGTGCCATTAGTCTTTCTCTCCAGCTCTGCCTCAGTCTGTTTCTACTTAAGTAAGAGTCAAAGATCTCAGGGATGGAAATCCTAATTCCCAGCTATCCCCATAGTTTTCCCATGACATTATGAAGAAGAAAAAGAATATTTCCTGTTTCAGGTATTCCCAATGCTTGTAAATTTTCTGTCTTCTTCTAGTTCCAGGTAGGTGTCCAATGAATGGTACTCCTTCAACCCCTGGAGAATGGTGTTGTCATGTGATTAATTTTAACCAGTGAAATGTGAACAGACATGCCGTATGTCAATCTCCCTCCGCTTACAGGAGACAAGAAACCTTACTTTGGTGTCATCTCTGGATAACAGAACATTACATAAGCTCAGAGTGGTACTTCTCTGATGCAGAGAAGCATCAGCCCAGCACTGGATATGCAGCACAAGCAAGCATGAAACTTACTGTCTAAGCAATTTTAAGTGTGTTGGTTGCTGCTTTATAACCGACTGATATATTCCTAAACATTTAAGAATCTGTAACATGAACTTTTCTGGTGGGTATACAGATTTAAATGAGGCGCCTCAGAGTCAAACAAAACCCTGGTATAACTTTTCTGAACATTAAGGATAAGCTTAATGCACTTTCCATCCCTCTCCTTTTTCCCTAATTTCTGATTACCACTACAGTATAACCCAAGGGGAAGGAAGGATGGTAATTTTCCAAGTGGACAGAATACAAACAAGCCTGGATACCTTCAGGGCAAGAATATCATCTCTAGCTCTGAGGTGCTCTTTCACCCTGCTTTTTCTTCTTTTTTTTTTTTTTTTTTTTGCTTTTTTGGGTCACACCCGGCAATGCTCAGGGGTTTCTCCTGGCTCTGCACTCAGGAATTACTCCTGGCGGTGCTTGGGGGACCATATGGGATGCCGAGGGATCAAACCCGGGCTGGGATGGGCCGGCGCGTGCAAGACAAACGCCCTACCCACTGGACTATCACTCTGGCCCTCACCCTGCTTCTTAAACTGTAGGTTGAGGCCTCAATGAAGATGCACAAAAGAATGTACGGTTTGAAAAAAAAATTGCAACAGTGAAGCAAGAGGACCAAAAATAAATTCAGAATCAAGAATTAGTGAATGTGAAATATTTCTGGCAGTGCTTACATTTGGTTGTGAGTGGCAAAAGTTTAGGCTTCTGCTGCTGTGTATACCCAGGTCCAGAGTAGCCTGGGAAGGTATACAATCTTCTGAACATATCGTTTGGTGCATGTTGCACCTTAGTTCACAATCCCATAGCACTTTTCCATCTCAGAGTAAAAGCCAAGGTCATCTCAGGCTTGCCTATGATGTTATTTTAGATCTTTAAATGAAATTGCAGAGATGGTATTGTACTGGCTTTTATTATATAGGGAAATTTTTAGATACATAATTTTCTTCCTTTATACTTGAACTTATGTTACTTATTCTGCTCCCTTTCAATATATACTTGAAAATTATGACAGAGACAAATTTCTCATCAAGAATTTTATCTAACCATATAGAGTTAATTTTGCAGAATAAATTATCCTAAAACAGCCACTTAAAGAGAGAAAACAAATAAACATTTATTATTTGACTTTTCCAGTGGGTCAGGAATTTGGAAGTGGCTTAGTTGTGAAGCTGCGACTCAGGTCTATCAGAGGGTTATGGTCATAATTCTTTGTGCTGGGATTGTAGATTCCGAGGAACTGGACTGGGATGGAAGACTTCACTTATAAGATGTTTGATTTCATGAATGTTGGCTGGAGGTCTCAGCACCTGACCAAATGGATCTTTATATAGAAATTATTGCATTTTTTGGTTTCTGGGCTACAACTCACTGCGCTCAGAGCTTACTTTTGGCACGACTTTGGGGACCATATATGGTAACCAAAGATTGAATGTGAGAGGGGTACATGCAAGGAAAATATCTTACCACTGTACTATCTCCCTGACCCTACACAGGACTTCTTGAGGGTCTCACAAGGAAAGAAGATTCCTGGGAACAAATAATCTAAGAAAGTAAGACAAACTACCAGGTCTTTAGTGACCTACTCTTAGAAATCATACTCTACAATGATGCAATGCTTAATTGGTCACGCAGTCATTCCTACTCCATGTGATGAATAGCAGGAGGCATGAGGGAGTGGGAATATGGTAGTGAAATGTTGGAGTACAAGGGAACATATGAAAATATTTCCTCCAACTCTGCATAACTTCCTCTTTCTTCAAAAGTAGAGTAAACCCTGCTAAACATTGCAAGGTGTTCTCCTATGTAGACTACTACCTTCCTTCATACCCCCTCCCGAATAAAACAACCAAAAATCTCTTCTTTCAGTATAAATGGCAAATTATTATCAGATTATTTGGTTCTTCTAAATAAACAAAAAACTTGTATTCAGTCCAGTGTCCAGTGTTCTCTTCTATTACTATTTCCCACAGGGACAGCAGGCCTGGATTGTCAGGTATGAGGCACACCAGATCATTGAGCTCTGATAGGCAAAATTTTCTTCCTTTTGTCCTCTTCCTGTGACTGGCCTACTCCCAGAAACCTTTTCTTTACCTTTACCAAAAGTTTGCTGCTGTTCCTAAGTGCTCTATAAGTATATACAGAAGGTACTGGGGGAATATCTCCTCTGAAAATCATGCTTTGCATTTTTTTAAATATTTTATTACACCGCCATGCGATATACAAAGATGTTCATGTTTGGGTTTCCGTCACATAGTGTTCCATCACCCATCCCTCCACCAGTGCCCACTTCCCAACACCAATGTCCCCACTTCCCTCCCCCTCCCCCAGCCTGCCTCTATGGCAAATTCTTTATCTCTTCTCTCTCTCTCTTTTTCTCTTCTCTTACACATTGTGGATTGCAATACATACATTCAGAGGTCATCATGTATATCTTTTTTCCTATATTCAATGCTCAGTTCTAGACTGGTATTATCATTTTTGACAAATATTAGCACACTGTTCCCTTCTCTGTCTTACATAACCTCTGATTCCCACATGTTTGTGGAAGATTCCACCTTTTTTTTAATTCAAAGATGCTCATGTAGAGCCTTGGTTCCACAGTGTTCCAACACGCACCCTCCGCCCAAACCCATCTCCCATCACCAATGTCCCCACCTCCCTCTCCCCTCCCGCACCTCAACCACTTTCTGTATGTCATTTCTTTCCTCTTTATATCTCCTTCCCAACAAACTTTCCTGCTCTTCGTTGACTGCAGTGCATTAAAAGACATTACTGTTTCATTATTTTAGTGTGATGGGCGAGTCTCATCCGGCTGCTTCCGGGACCCCTCAGAGGCGACAGGCCCACTCCCCAAAACCCATCTGCCCTCCTCGGGGTTCCATGGTCAGCTAGGCCCGGCGCGAGCCGAGCGCCAGCCTCCCCAGCCGTCCGTGAGGCCCTGTGCTGGCCTGTGGGCAGCTCGCAAGGGCAGGGCCACCAGGCTCGACAAGATGGAGGGGGAAGGGACGACCACGCCTTCCATCTGACGACTTCCCAGTGATTCCCGCCTCTTGGAGCCGCCTACCTGGGCTCGGACTGGCTTTGCTCTGTTGATCTGGTCTGAGGCCGTTTTGCAGAGTCGGACAGCAAAAATGGTGGCTAGTGTGATGGGCGAGTCTCATCCGGCTGCTTCCGGGACCCCTCAGAGGCGACGGGCCCACTCCCAAAACCCATCTGCCCTCCTCGGGGTTCCATGGTCAGCTAGGCCCGGCGCGAGCCGAGCGCCAGCCTCCCCAGCCGTCCGTGAGGCCCTGTGCTGGCCCGTGGGCAGCTCGCCCATGCTTTGCATTTTATCTTTGTAGGTATGTAATTCTCTGCCTATATATCTATGCTTCCTATTTTTCAAAACAAGACTTTCAGACTGGGCTGTCTTAACTAAATCTTCATTTTCATTCCTTGCTGGACATGTGTCAAGCACATTGTTTATGAAGTACATAATCACATAAGTTCAGAATCTGTTCCTGTGAAGTGGTTAAAAATAGTGCCTTTACTGGTGGAGGTATCGGTGCAGGAACACTGTATCAAGGAAACCCAAATATAAACATCTTTGTAATTGTATATCCCGAGGTGGTATAATAAAAAAATTAAAAAAAGAAGGAAAAGAAAGCAAAAAAGATAAACCAAACCAAAAAAAACAGTGCCTTTGGTATTCAGTATTATCATTCAGAGACTCACTTATCCCACCAAACAGTGTTGACTGTATCGTTGCCACACCATCCGCTTTTGCTACCAATCATTACATATTTCATGGTATTTTACAAAGGAAAATTATTGAAACCCAAAACCTTCAAGGATAGCTTATAAGGAGCCACATAATCCTGGCTGGTAGTCTTAAATATTCCAGGCGGGTTTGTAGTGTTAGTTTCAGAGACTTTTGTCAAGCAACCAGTCATTCAAGCTCTTAAGAATCTGATCTCATAAGATTTTTTTCTAGAAGGACTTTGGTGACCACCAGGACATGCTAAAGGAATAACAGAGCTACCAACCACCTTCCTGCTGAGTAGACTAAAATTCACTATCACCATTCTGGAACCTAGAATTTTTTAACTTCTTAATGCTGCTGAGGATGGCAAAATAATGCCTCTGGCAAGCCTGTATATTTGCTGTTGCCATCTTCACTGATAAATTGCCCAATTTTCTTAGCAAATCCAGCAACAATAACAGTTTTCTGCTAGCAAAATAACCTTTCATTTCATAAAAAAATGGAATGGAATGGATATGAGTGAAAAAGGTTTCATGTCTCTTTTAAAGCCAACTTTCTCATTTTCCATTTTTACTAGTTACAGGTGAGGACTAGTTTTCCATTCCTTATAAATAAAAGTGCTTCTTTTGCATTTGGACTATCACTGTTCTTACAATACTGGCAAAATGATGATGGTAGAAAGAACTATTGCACCATCTTATAGTTTGACAAGAATCTAGTATCTGTATTGGTTTTTGTCTGCCTGATGTATACCCACCAACTCTGAAAGCAGCACCCTGATTTTTTATGCCTCAGATTCTTAGTGATTTATGTTCAGCAGACTATATGGGAATGGCTTAGTAGGTAATCCACCAAGAAGTAGAAAAGTATCTTAAAGAAAGACCCAGATGTTCAGAAGCTTTTCAGCTTGTTATTAATCTTATACCCATGAAAACAACCAAGAACAGGAGCAATAAGCATTGACAAGTTATAGAGAAACTAAAAATAGAGTACATTTCTAATGGGAATATAAACTGGTTTAATCTCTTTGGAAATCAGTATGGCAGTTTCTTAAGATGTTAAAAATAGTTACTATTTATTCTCTTCCTGTTCCTGGAGCAAGCAGATGCCATTGGCCTACACTTGCATGTGACAGGTATGAATGGATACGTTACTGGCACCTGCTCGAACAAATCGATGAACAATGGGAAGATAAGTGATAAGTGATGATTAAGTTCATACTTGGGGTTTAGGTATCTATCTGAAAAATAGAAAAATACTTATCAAAAAGGATACATGTATTCCTATGTTCATTGCAATGCTATTTATAATAACTAAGATCTGAAAAGAAACTAGTGTTTAATGGAGAATGAGGGAATAAAATAGATGTGCACAAACACACAATAGAATACTACACAGCTATGAAGAAAGATGAAATTTTGCCATTTGCAACATGAATGGAGTTGGAGGATGTCATTCTAAGCAAAATAAGTCAGAAAGAGAAAGATAAATACTGATGATCGCAATTATATATACAAAATAAAGAAATAAAAACAAGGGAACAGATGAAAACAATCCCAACTGAACCTTTTATTTAAGGCAGTAGAGCTGAGGTTATGGAAGGGGTGCTCATAAGAAATACAAAGGATTGAGGGTTGTAAAAGGAGAAGATGAATGGCTTTGGCCATTTAGCTATTGGCAGGATATGATAACATATTTTTTGAACTGTTGTGATAAGACAATACTGAAATATAAAATTATACAAAACAATCTTACCTAAATTTAAAAAATCTGATTAAAGTGATGTGGTTTCAACATTGATTATCTATCTCTGCCCCTGAGTAGGTGGGAGAATAAGAAGAGAAAGAGAAAGCGAGTGTTATAATTCCAGTTTTTATCAAATAAAAACTGATACCAAGACAAAAACAAACACTGGCAATCTGTATAATGTACTAGAATCAAGAAACAAAACCAAGAATGAAAAGTCATTGCCATGACGAGACTATCTTGAAAACTGCTTCTGATGCTTACATCAGAGATGCCTGGATGAATGAACCGTAAATGCACCAGCTCTACAGACCAGCAGCAATCAAATTCTTATGATGAAATAATTTTTTGAGTAACGCGAAAGCCAAGAAAATATAACTGTGATTTAATGACACTCAAGTATCAAACCCTTTGATTTGACTTTAATTCCAATGTTTAAGCCCAGATTTTTGGTGGAGCCCAACTCCACCTTGGGCATGTCAATGGCTTCATTCCAGTTTCCACTTGAATTCTGACCTATAGGGACCTATCTCTTACATGGTTGTAGAATAGCATGTCATGTGATGCAGATAATGAATGATAGGCAATAGAACTATGAGTTCTAGGGCTGTGCTGACAGATGAAGATTCAGTTTCTGCACTTGCTAAATGGACATACAGGCCAAATCACTCATCTCGTGCCTCCGTTTCCTAATTTTTCAGAAGTCTAATAATTTCATCTAATTCACAGTGTTCTGCATAGCTTGAGTAATATTTGGCATGTAAAAAGAGTCTAAGCAGAACAGGTACTTCATAATGTGTGTTCTCTTATTGTAGTGTCAGAAATTCATTCATATATGAACTACATATAAAGGTCACTATAATTTTTTAATAAATGAAGAAATTTTTGGATACTTAAAGCTTGGTTGTAAAAAGACATTTTGAATTCCTCAAAATTTACTTGGTTTTGATTTTTTCATAGTCATAGAATATCTTTCCAATTCAAGCCAAAACAATTCATATATGTGGGTACTGATCAGTCAAGTCTGAACTATCCTTCAATTTCATTGGCTTTATTTTATCCCTGGTTTTATTGCAGGAGACTCGTAATCTACTCTTGGGCATGCTATTTGGGAGAAACTAAGCCAAAGACTCTGAATCTAGGTAAGAGAGCATCATTCTTTCCTGGCCAAAGGAACTGGTCCATCTGTGGAAATGGATTCAAGTAGGCAAATAAGATTCTGACCAGGAAGTTTGTTGGTATAGCAAGGAAAGAAAAGTTGACCTTCCACTGGTCTTGGAAAGATTGACATTTCTGTGGGACCACCAGAAAAGACTGAATTATCTGAGTGGAGTTAATATGAACTAAAGTTAAAATGCCCTGATAATATCATTCCAATTTTAGATTCATCTTAAGAAAGTATAAAGGTATAAGGTATTTTTTGTTTTTTCGCTTTTTGAACACAAAAGTCAGACATTTCTTTGCTTACCATCTTCCTTCTGACTTATTTGTGTCCTTGAGTCTACTGTATGTTCCTTTTGGGCAATATTTTATTGTTCTTGTTTTCCAAGCCCATTCTACTAATCTCTGTGCTTTTTAATTGGAGTGCTTAGTCCATTTAGATTTAATGTGATTACCAACAGGGTAGGATTTACTTTTGTAAATTTGTCATTTATTTTCTATACATCTGTGCTTATTATCCTTTTATTTCTACTTTAATAACACTTTAAGTAAATATTTTTGATTTATCATTTTACTTCCTATGTTCTTTCTTATAAATGCTTTATGGTTTTGTGTTGCTGTTGTTGTTTTTTGTTGTTTGCCTTGGATATTACAATTAACAGCCTTAAAATGTGGCTCACTGCCCATTTTTCATAAAGAAATGTCGCTTAGCATCCCCCTGAAAGTTTATGTTCTTTAATCAAATAACCAAAAAGCACCTTCCAATTGCACTGTAGGCTTCTACTACCTCATTGTTTCTGTGTCCCCTTAGGGATAGTTTCACCCACCTTAGGAAACACTAGATTAACCATATAATTTTCATTAACTGAATTTTAAACTAATTTTTATAATATACAAAACTCTGCTTGAAATAAAGTCTAATTTACTCCCCACCCTTTGAACTATTTTTGTCATACCAACTTTCATTTTGTACATTATAGGAATTGATTAAGTTTTATCATATCACTTTATAAATTTGTCTTTTAATTTAGCTAAAATAAAAAACTTTAAAAAAAGCATAGTATATAGAATGACTGCATTTATTTGCATGATGTATAGTATATAGAATGACTGCATTTATTTGCATGACACAAATATATATACATATATAGATATAGATATAGATATTATGATACCTATATCCAAGGTCAGACAAAACATGAATCAGGAGGTCTTTTCAAAAGTGGAATCAACCACAAGCATCTGGGAGTTGGAGGTTGGGTGGGACAGAGAAGGGAACAGTGTGTTAACAATTGTTGCAGATGATAATACCAGCCTAGAACTCAGTATTGAATACAGGCAAAAGATACACATGATAACCTCTAAATGTAAGTATCGCAATCCACAGTGTGTAAGAGAAGGAAGAGAGAAAGAGAGAGAGAGAGAGAAAGAGAAAGAGAGAAAAGATAAAGAACTTGCCATAGAGGCAGGCTAGGGGAGAGGGGAGGGAATCGGGGACATTGGTGGTGGGAATTGGGCACTGGTAGAGAGATGGATGCTGGAATACTATATGACCGAAACCCAAACATAATCATCTTTGTAATTGTACATCTCACAGTGGTATAATAAAATATTTTTTAAAAAATAAAAAATAATTCTAGACCACATTTTGCCGCCTTGTTATGATGTAGGTACCCAACAAATGCAGATAATATTTCTCATATTCTTTATGAAATTTCAATAACAGTACAATAAAGTCCAGGGAAAAATATAAAAACAATATCTTGATTGAAAAGTTATATAAATATATATATATGTTCAGAGTATCTATGATGTATATATTATTCAGAAAAGACTGCACACAATTTGTTTTTAATCTGTAAAATAAAAAGATTGTCATACACACTGCTAAGAATGTTTGTAAGGTTAAATAAATCTCTCCATTTCTTTGAAAAAAATGTATAATGTCTGTATGGTTATTTTTATTGGTATAAACTTATAACTTTTTGTTTTTTTGCTTTTTGGGTCACACCCAGCAATGCTCAGATGTTAATCCTGGCTCTGTACTCAGGAATTACTCCTGGCGGTGCTAAGGGGACCATATGGGATGTCAGGGAATAGAAAGAACCTGCGTTGGCCACATGCAAGGCAAACATCCTATCTGCTGGACTATAGCTATGGCCCCTAAACCTATAACTTTGTCTTTTACTTTTTCATCCAATTGAATTGATATGTATTTGGCATACTGAACAGGTTGTCATCACAATTCCTTTTATATAATAATTATTATAATAAGGTACATCCATCATCTCATATTAATACAACATTTATATATGTATATAGTTTTCCCTGATGCTGAGAACTTTTAGGATTTACTATCTTAGCCACTTTCAGATATATTATAGAGTAGCATTAACTCTAGACACCACCTGGTTTATTGAATTCCTTCAACTTATTTATCTTATAATTAGAAATTTTTCCTTTATAGCTTTATTAATACTGTTACCTATGCTCCAATATCTGACAATTGTGTTAATAATCTTTTTCCCTTGTGAAACATCTCTGTCTGCAAGAGTGTCAAGTTCAATTCATTCTAACACTAAGTGTCCTGTGTGATATTGCATGCCATGGAAGACATCTTAAAGGTCAGTGGGCACAGATGAGAGTGAGTTATCTCCTATATAAACCTCTATTTCCGATTCTGAGGTCAAGGAAATCACATTTATAAAGTATAGTGAATTACTCTAAAACTTTCTGCCTTGGGACAGTAATGGACTATGTAACAAGATAATAAGACCTTGCTCATTTGGAACAGACAAAAAGTACTATTAGACATGATTGGAACTCAAACCTAAGCGCTAATAAGGGTCATAAAAATGTAATATAAATGAATGGGTGATCAAGTCATGGGTGGGGTGTGGGGAAGATTTAAACTCTGGTTCACTAAACAGAGTATTTGACAAAAAACATCATTGCCCTAAGGGAATATAAATGTACTATTGCCAGACATTTCAAAACCTGTCAGATTTCTTTAAATATAAAAATCCTAATATTTAACTGTTGTGAGCCAATTAAAAATTATAATGTTACTATGTAATCCAAGTGAAACATATCTGAGGGATGCATTTTCTCCCTAGCTACTTCTTGGTTATTTGACTAGACATTTCAGGTACAGATGAGAAAATAGTAATCCAGACAGAGGAGGTTTCAAAATCATAGTTCTATATCTGGTATACCCAGAAAAGTGAGACTTTTATCTTTTTTATTAGTTTGTGCTTATCAGTGACATTTACTTTGTACCAGCCAATTTTATGGTAAAGTATATAGGTATTGCCGAAGCAATAGGCCAGCGGTAGGGCGTTTGCCTTGCGCGGCTGGCCCATGCCGGCCCGGGTTCGATCCTCGGCATCCCATATGGTCCCCGAGCACCGCCAGGAGTAATTCCTGAGTGCAGAGCCAGGAGAAACCCCTGAGCATTGCCGGGTGTGACCCCCAAAAAAAAAGCAAGTATATAGGTATCTTAGTTCATCAGAACTTGGGTACCACTCTCTGTAATTTGCTTAGATTGTATCCCAAACAACCCAAACAGATCTGAATTGATTAAATTAGACCCATTTCTAGAACCATGGATTTCAAATTCTGATATCTTAACATAGGATAAAAAATCCCTCTTTGGTACTATCTTAACTTAGGATTTACAGTCTTGTAAATTTTTCACATACTATTAAATTTATTATTTTCTTTCTATTAATCTTTCTAATATTAATGTCTTTTTATAGCCTCTGAAGAATAGTGAAGGGTGGGGGAATGTTCCCCTGTGCCCTAACTTTAACATGATGAACAAAATTGCTCTTGTTCATGTCAGAACCAATACAGGCATGCAGACTGGACAGTTCTATGCTGCCCTTCAGATGGCAACCTGGGAGCCAGGCTCTTTCCATCTCAAATCTTTAATGCTACCTCAAGCCTTTGTATATTTTACTTTGAGTCTCATGGATAGGTGGGGGAAGACTCAAATCTAGAGCATGCCATAGGAAAGGGATTCTTTTGGTTCATTTGTTTCTTTAATCGGTTATGCCAGAATATTCAAATACATCCATTCTGCTAACAATTCATTGATGAGAATCTAGTCACATGATTCCACTGCTCTCTTCTGGGAATATAGTCTAACTACTTGAGTAGAAAGAAGGGGAATAAAGGTGTTCTGTCCCATCAACCCTCATTCTAGGAATTGACTTCATATGAAATATCCCTTTGGTTGACATACCGAAAGCAGCTTGACCTTAAAGGAAGGGACAGAAAATTTAATTTTTCCCCAGCATTTCACCAGCTGTGGAATTGCAATTAACTTCTACCATATAGACTCCTGAGATGAGAACTGTACCAGGGTTTTACCTGGTTGTTGAGTTTTGAAACAATAATGATATAGATAGATAGATAGATAGATAGATAGATAGATAGATAGATAGATAGATGATAGTAGATAGATAGATAGATAATAGATGGATAGATTGATGGATAGATGGATAGATAGATCACAATTGATATCTATTAATCACTATTAAATACATATTTAAATAAAAGCTTCAAGAGTATGAAGGAAGGGCACCTGCTGTCATGTTGCTAATAAAGACCAGTATTTATTGAGTAGTTTATTATACATTAAAAATACTTTACAGCTATGAACCAACCTTGATTAGAGAGGTTACAATAAGGTGGTATGAGGAATAATGAAGGAAACTTCACACCTAGGATGGTGTTGAGGTATAATAAGGACTTTAGGATCAAGTCTAGAATGGAGGCCCTAAGACAATGGGCTAAGTCCAACAGAGTGAGATTCGTATCAGAGGGTTGTTAAGTTGTTGACCTCCATTCCTTTGGAAACATGCATGTGGAAGAGCAGTTGGAAGAAGATAGACGCGGAATAGTGGCCTTGCATACAGGAAAACTTCCAGAGTCATGCGGTTGAGACTTAGAAGCCCTGCTTGAGTCATAGAATGTTTCCATTCCCAGCTGCTATCTCTGGTCTACAAGAGGATGGAGGGAAAATGAAAGGAAAGAAATGTAGTTTAACACTTGTATTGCAAAGAGATCAGTGTAGCTTAGAATTTGGTAGAACTGAGAGAACAAAAATATTTAGAACTAAGTGCCTATTGTTTTTCTTGAGAGCACCAGATTCTACTTGCAAAGCCAGGCTAGTCTCTCCTAGGTATGACTTTTGGTTTCTGTTTTCTCTATTTATTTTAGTTTAACCTCATACTTATATGCAGAACCTGCACTATTCTGGACATAACTAGATGGGTGAAGTCAGGCAGTAGGTAGGCTGCCTTCTTTTTTTTTGCTTTTTAGGTCACACCCACCCAACAATGCTCAGTGGATACTCCTGGCTCTGCACTCAAGAATCACTCCTGGCGGTTCTCGGGGAACCATATGGGATGCCAGGGATCGAACCTGGGACGGCACAGGCTGGCCGCATGCAAGGCAAACGCCCTACCTGCTGGGCTATCGCTCCGGCCCATAGGCTGCCTTCTTATTCCCGCTCCTGTTTTGAACCTTTAATGCTTGTGTGAGCTTCACTCCAATCCTGTTCCTGTCATTCAGAAGAGGGCAGAGATAAATTAATTCCCATTAGATTGTAATTATCTGAATGTCTCACCCTTTCTATAACATTTGAACTCTAGGGAAACAGAAATGACAGCTTGAGAGGGTTATTTCTCTGTAACAGGAGTTCAGGGAGCATGAAGAAATAATGCTTCTGCAGGGCTAATAATCAGTGACACCTTTCATAAAATGCACAGACTTGCCTTAACAAAGCGTTTTTAGAGCTGCAGTAGTTGCACAAGAGAGACCAGAAGGCCTACATCTGGAGAGGTCATGTGCAGTCCTGTTAGGCTGGTGACAGCCTGGGCTCTGCCTCTGCTCAGTTTCATGGTCTCAGATAAGATACTTCACTTTTCCTACACTCAGGTTACTGTCTGACAACTGAACACAAACTGCATAATTTGAAGGTATTTTTGTGCTATAATGAGATCAACTGACCACTAAGATGTTTTGGGGGTGCAGGTAGGGTCACACCTAATGATGCTCAGGGGTTACTCTTGGTTCTGCACTCAGGAATCACACCTGGTTGTGTTTGGGGAATGATACAGGATGCTGGGGATCGAACCCAGGTTGGCCATATTCAAAGCAAATGTGCTATCCACTGTACTATCACTCCGGCCCAGAGATGATTTTCAATTATTAAATGCTACAGCAACATGTGGTGTCCCCATTTTCCTTAAGAAGTTCTATATTTTTACTTTCTGGTGTCTAATAAGGGAGGGAATCAGCATCTTTCTCACCACCTGGGAGGCTTTGGCTTGATGTGGGAGGAAGGGATGAGTGATCCTAGACAGGGACTTAAAGGAGCTGGCACAAGCTTGCTCAAGAACAAGGCAGGGGTGATCAAGGCCTGCTCTAGGTGCTGATGGAAGCCATCAACAGAAGGCAGGGACGCAGGCTTCCAGAAAGCAAGACACATGCCTCCAGGAAGGGTTGAGGCCTATTCAGCGCTCAGGTATACCTTTACCATACCTTTAAAAGTTGGAGAAGAGAGCTGGTGAGATAGTGTAGGGAGTAAGGAGTGTGCCTTGCACCTCTCCTATTCTAGTTCAATTCCCTGGAACTCAAAATGGTCCCCAAAGCACTAACAGGGGTCAGTCTTGAGTACAGAGCCAGTCATAGAACCTGAGCACCATTGGAAATGATCTAAAATCTCCCTCAGAGCTAAAAAAGTAAATAAATAAATTGTGAGCAGTCAGAGTTCAAGAAGCAAATAGCTCTGGGGAGGCAAAAGTTCCAGTGTTGGCACCTCTCTACCATGTGTGATCTTAAGGCTGCTGCTAGGCTGCGATGGGGCTGGTCAGCTAAGCTGCGAGTACATGCCCCTGTGAATGTGTGAATCCTGATATTTCTGATTGTCTGAGGGTAATGTGTATGTGTGTGTGAGTGTGAGTGTGTGTGTGTTTGTATGTGTGCATGTGTGCAGTGCTTCAGTCTGTGCTAACAGGATTGGAGTTGGTTTAAAAGGCGGGGGGGTGGGGATATGTGCTCTTATTGCTTGGCTAGATTTCACCTCATGGGTAACAGTATCACAGTTACCAATTGCCTGTAGAAACTTAATTTCCACAGTGCCACAAAATGCATAGACATAGGAGGCAGCTAACAGTCCTGGGACGGAGGTATCCAAACCCAGGCTCAGAAATCTAGGAACTTGAAAGTGCCCCACCATCTGATTGGATGTGGTCAGAGAAAGCTGATTGGCTGCTTTTAAATGAACCACCTGCCTAATACTAATTCCACTTGTTGAGTGTTAATTTCTCATGTGGTTCTGGTTTCCTTGGGGTCTTATGCATGCAAGAAAGGAAGGAAGGAAAACAACTAACAGGTGCCAAGGGCTTAAACCTTGTCTTTCCTTATTCTCCCTTTCAATCCGAGCAAACAAAGCTGCTATTGTGATACGGGGTTGTACTGCAGTAAACAAGGATCTTGGTTTTCCCTCAAAGGCCAAAGCATTCTCGAATTTTCACTGCTCCCTCCCATGTGCTAGCCAGCATCTCCCGCTGTGGTTTATCTATGGCTCATGAGTTACACACTCTTTTTTGTGCCCATGGCAGACATTGTTAATTGATTGTGGCATACTTTCTCATTGAGTTGGAACCCAACCTCAGAATCCTTCATGACACAACAGTGCAGGCAGCCAATACCAATTGATTAGAATTGGTATAAGAGATAAAAATGATGCGCTATCCTTGACTTCATTTCTCTCTACTCGACATGAGTTTGATTGGAGAGAGAGGACAGAGGCCAACTGTCTCCCCACCTCAACACTTCCTTGTCTGCATCAAATTAATCAAAGAGTTTTGGTCCAGTGAAGAGTGATTCAGAGGTGGGAACAAAAGCTTTGGTAGCTTTGCTCATATTTAAGCAAATGGGTGTCAAGTTTATGCAGCGCACACGGAAAAGTATTTCTCTCCTCTTCACCTCCAGTCTTTGTCGCTGTCTCTGTCTCTGCCTCTCTTTCTCTCTGCCATCTATGTCTCCCTCTCTGTCTCTCTGTCTCTTGAATATTAACTCTCAGGGCAATAGGTCTGGGACAAGAGAGGGCATATGCCGCAAAGTCTATAAAAGCGCCCTCTAGTGGAAAGGGAGAGCCTGACTACTCAGTAGAGTGTATTTCTGTTTTTTTTAAAATTTTTATTATACCACTGTGAGATATATAATTACAAGGAAGCTTATAATTGGGTCTCTGTCATACAGTGTTTCAGCACCCATCCCTCCACCAGTGCCCCATTCCCACCACCCACATCCAAACACCCCTGCCCCCAGCCCCGTCTGCCCCTATTGCAGGCACATTTTCTTTCTCTTTCTATCTCTTGTCTCTGTCCCTGTATCCCTCTCTCTCTCTCTCTCTCTCTCTCTCTCTCTCTCTCTCTCTCTCCTCTTATACTTTGTGGCTTGCCCTACAGATATTAACGGTTTATGATGTCTATGTGCATATTCAATAGTGAGTTCTAACATGACATCATAATTCCCCATTCCCCATAACCTCTCCAGTTTGTTGCAACTAGAATGATCATTACAGTCTATGTATTTCTGGTTTTAAACTAAGGAAATGGGCCAAAGCTTGGGGCAGTCCAATCCCTGAAATTACCAGGCAGGAAGCAAGTAATGGGGCCACCCAGTCTGAAAAACAAAAAGGAAACAAGCGTTGCCATAGTGTCCCTCTTCTTCAAGCTTGGATTTTTCCACAGTTGGCTAACTTAAAAGCCTTCCAAGATTGATTCCAATTTTAAATGAGGTAGTTTTCTAGGATTGCTCTCATTCGTCCACCCATCCATTCACTCAACAAAACAAATTGGAGCCCTGTTAAAGCCCTTCCCTGTTAAGACCTGGCGCTATCTCCATAAACAAGAGAGACCTCGTCCTGTCTTCTGGGAACCTACAGACAGCAGAAAAATCTGAGATAAATGTGTAATTGTCATGGAATCAGATGAGGTCCACAATAAGGGAAGTACATGAAACCACAGGCACATATTTATCTAAACACACACATATGCATCGGCATAAGGTATTTAAAACACAATGAACTCCCCTGACATCATCTGAATATTCATTTTTAACTGTATCCTCTGGAATCCAGACCATGATTCTGGGAGTTTAGACTTCAGATAGTATCTAATGCTAACTGTGTTCTTGGTTCACTCAACAATAATTCATTAAGCACTAATAAAAATGGCACTCCTTTTGTTTTAAGAAAACCTTGCTTCAAAGCATTTAAATAAAATGCTTTGCCTAACCTCTTTTGAACCTGAGGGACATGAACAAGACACTCAGCTGGGTCCTAACACGGGGAGGGGGACGGGGGCAGAGTAGTTCATCAGCCTCAGTATGATCCTCACACTTGAATGGTGGGCTCAGGCCTGATATTAGACAAAAGCACCTTAAATCTGCCAGGTCAGGACTTGGGGACTCAGACTGTCATCCAGAGACTTTTTCTCAAACATCATGAGTCAGGTTAACTCACAGAATGATGTTTTTCCTTTTAGATCACTGTTCATATTCACTTAAATGAACTCATATTCCCAATCTCTTGATAAAGAAATCAATGTTATCTGACAGTGAAAAGAAAGAGCAGCAGAAAAAAACTTATGATTTTCCAAAATAGAAGTCCTTAAGTCTCTTTGAAAACACTTTGAATATTGAAGAACCCTCCCCACATACTGCCCACGGGCCACTATTGGCCAAAGGCAACTCCTCTCCCCCCCACAGCAGCACCCATATCAACTGCCTGCAGTTTGTTCTCCTGCAGGCCCCTAGCACTCTGGCAAATCACCTCATAGAAGAAGGTGTGAAAGACTTTGACGTTGTCTCAGACCCTCTGCTCAGTGATGAATGGATCTATAGAGCCCACCCCTTTCCCTTCCTCTCTCCTCCCTCCATGATGAGAACTTGAGGTCTCCTGCCTGCCTCCAGCCCCAGGGAAGCTTCTGGATGCTGCAGCTCTAGTGAGCAGCAGCATGGCTCTGACTTCATGGCAGATCCTGAGCCAGAAGTATCAGGCTAAATAATTACCCCGTAGGCCTCTGATATTGGGGGATGATTCATGTCTTTCAAAAAAAAAAAAGCTGCTACAATTTGCACGTGGTTTATTATAAAACAGATGCCTCTTAGTATTTCTTTTTCTGACCAAAGTTGGCCAAGACCTTCACAGTCTGGAGGAAACAACTTCCTGTAATTTCCTAATTCTAAATACAGTAACAACTGAATATATAATTTATTTAGGGAGCATTGTGTGTGTGCATGTGTGTGTGTGTGCGTGTGCGCGTGCATGCGTATGAGTATGTGCATCTGCCTGAGAGAGTTGTGAGCACATGTCAGCCCTGCTATACTCAGTAATGCTCCATGTTCCCAGACAACAGAATTTACTTTTCAGTCAATAGAAATATACTGTACACCCAGTAACTATGGACAAGGCAAAGAATAAACATATTCTGTCCCTCAAAGGAGAGATAAAACGATAACACAGAGGAGAAAGTTCCAGATGATCTGGGAAATTCCGACTGAGACATAATATCTGTGTCTTGAAGTATCTTATTGGAATCTAGTTGGGGAGATAAAACTTCTAAATAAAAAGAGATTAAAATTCTAAATAAAAAATGATATTGTGATATTCTCAGTTCATAGTTGGAATTTGGCATTTCTATGACAACTGGATATATGATTGTTAATAAATAATAAAATATGTGGCTCATCTATATATGAAATATTTTCCAAAATATTTTTTAATTTCCCTAGGTTTCAGTAACTTTGTGAAGAAAAACAATTCAAAAACCGAAACAATAAGGGAAAATTCTCTACTTACCCTCTTGGACAAAATTGCATTTCTTTTTTCTAGTCCCCTACTGCATATACAAAACATTAATAAAAAAAATCTCACTTCTATAAAACTCAGAGAGAATTTCCTATATTGGCTGGTGCCACCCCCTGTCCGTTTGAAGGAAAGTCTTATTATATAAGAAATATGCCAGAATCTCACTCTAAAACTGTCCTATAATGCTTTCTATAAAAGTTCTTTTGTGTCTTTGTTGAATATGGCAACAGAAGACCGTTTCATAGGAACTTTAAGTGTGTTTTTTCACCTATTTCATATTCTCAGTTGGGGATTGTGACCACTGGACTATAGAAATCAGAGTACTTATAGGGGAAGCGGGTTTTCCAACCATGCTAAACCAGCTGTGTTAAACTAGCACTTTTGTAAAGACTAAATTTGGCTTGCCACTGTGGTGGTTGTTGATGCTATTTAATAATTGGACATTTGTATTCTTGTCCTTTCTATTATGACTAAGGAACTTAAAGAAACACTGTTATAATGGGGAAACAGTATCTGCTACCTATAAAAGTGGAAAATCAAACAAAACCCAACTCCAAAGGACAAAGATCAAGAATGGGAAATGTAGAGCATTCATTCATGAACTGCTTTACTCATCACACTTGCCTGATCCTACAGGAAGTGAAGGCTTTTGTAAAGGTCCGGGGAATTCTTTGACGCATTGTCCTCACCCAGGCTTTGAGTTTCCCCCCAGAAAATGTGCTTCCTTGGACTTAGTCCTATACTAAGTTCCTCCCGCAAGGGGAGTACCTTTCCCTTTCTCTTCCACTTTCCAATAAACTTTTCTACTTTCAAAAAAAAAAAAAAGAAAATGTGCTTCCTCACCAGAATGACTTTGCCAGAAGGAGATGAACCCAGGGGTGAGGCTGGTAAGCTGGGTGGTCACTGGACTCAGTTCCTTGCTCTCTGATCCCCTGCACAAAGTCCCATAGCACCTGCATCCAAGATCCTGCTTCATTCAGCCCTGTGTCCACTCACTCCACCTGGAGGCCTCAGTAAATATGCATAAATCTCCATCCTGATGGTCTGTGGAGACTGAGCTCTGGAACCCTGGGTCTGTGCCTGTCCTTTGCCTGGACCCTCCATCCTCTTACAAATTCTCTTAGGTAAAAGAGCATTTCTTTAAATGGAATCACTTTTGTAGGCTCTCACTGATAAGGGCACCTAGGATTACTGAAGTCTGAGGAGGGTCTCCTCAGAAAAAGGGAGAAACAGAAATGTAGTACCTGAGCCCCTGGATATGTTTCCAAACTCCCTCCCAACTCGGTGTCAGGTGAAGGCTGGTCTCATGGCTCATGGGGCTGGGTTGGGGGTGGGCAATGTACCTATTGGACACAGGACTTCCTGTAAATGTTCAACATACATCATCTGCCTTATTTAATTAGCCTAATTCTAAGTCTCAAATTTCTCTTACCTATCAAACAACATAATTTAATATAAAGAGAGGATTTATTTTTCTTTTTTTTCTTTCTTTGTGTGTGTGCATATACCCACGTGCATACAATGTGCTTGGGGATGAACCCAGGGATTCATATATGCAAGACTAGTGCTCTACCACTGAGCCACATCCCAATTCCAAAGAGGGAAAAATTAAAGTGAAAGTGTAAAAAGGAACCAACATTACTACCATTCTAAAGTACAGTTTAAGGCCAGGGAGGTGATGCCTCCTGCCCATCTTCTTTATTCCAAGGATTGCTTTAGCTTATTCATGGAGGTTATTGTTCCCTACAATTTCAGGAGTGTCTGGCCCATTTCTATGAAAGATGTCATGGACATCCTTATAGGAACTGCATTGTCAGATCCGCAGACCAATGGAACAGTGTTGAATATCCTGACACAAACCTCAAATATATGATCACCTAATCTTTGATAAAGGAGCAAGAAGTATGAAGTGGAGCAAGGAAAACCTCTTCAACAAGTGGTGCTGGGAAAACTGGACACTACATACAAAAAAACTAAAATGAACTATGACCTCTTTTTAGCATCAGGCACAAAAAGAAAGGTAAAAATAGATTAAATATCTCAAAGTTAGGCCTAAATACACAAGATACATGAAGGAAAATGTGGACAGAACCCTCCATGACATTGAGGCTAAAAGAATCTTCAAGGATGTCAAGTGAAACATATATCAGGAGGTCTTGTCAAAGGTGGAAATTATCACAAACGTGCGGGAGTCAGAGGCTAGGTAAGACAGAAAATGGAACAGTGTGCTAACAATTGTTGAGGGTACTAATGCCAACCTAGAACTGAGCATTAAATACAGGCAAAAGATACACATGACAACCCTTTAATGTATGTTCTGTAATCCATAGTCTGGAGGGGAAGGAAAAGAGAAAGAGAGAGAAATGGAAAGAAATAAAGAACCTGCCATGGAGGAGGGCTGGGGGGGGGGAGGGAACCGGGGACGTTGGTGGTGGGAGATGGGCACTGGTGGAGGGATGGGTGCTGGAACACTGTATGACCAAAACACAAATATGAACTTTTTAATTGTATATCTTTGTAATTGTAAAAAAAAATAAAAATAAAAAAAAAAGAATCTTCAAGGATGAAACACTACTGACCAAGCAAGTGAAAGCAAAGATAAACAAATGGGACTACATTAAACTAAGATGCTTTGGGGGCTGGAGCAATGGGATAATGGGTAGGTGGGTAGGGTGTTTTTATTATATGTGGCTGATCTGGGTTGGGTCCCCAGCATCCCATATGTTCCCCTGAGTACTTCCAGGAGTAATTCCTAAGTGCAGGCCAGGAGTAGCCCCTGAACATGCAAGGTGTGACCCCAAAAGACAAAATAAAAATAAAATAGAAGCTTCTCAAAAGAAACAGTGACCAAGATTGAAAGACACCACACAGATTGGGAAAAATTATTCACCTGATACCCAGCTGATAAGAACTTAGCATCAAAGAAATGCCAGGCACTGGTAGAACTTCACAGAAAAAATACCAACTCAATCAAAATGGGGAGAAGAAATGAACAAAATTTTTTTTCAAGGAAGAAATACAAATCACCAAAAGACACATAAAAAAATGCTCTTTATCGCTATTGTCAGGAAGATGAAAATCAAAACAACAATAAAATATCATCTGACACCACAGAGACTGAACACATCGAAAAGAGCAAAAAAGTAACCACTGCTGGCCTGGATGCGGGGAGAAAGGGACTCTCCATTTCGGCTGGTCCATTGTTTTCAAAAGGAAGTAAGCCTTTTTTGGAAAACAATGTGGACAAACCAAAAAGCCAGAAATTGAGCTTCTATATCACCCAGCAATAACACTTCTGGGAATATGCCCTAAGGACCCAAAACACACACTAACAGAAATAGGATCTGCACAGCTATGTTCACTGCAGCACTATTCATAATAGGCAGAATCTGGAAACAACCAGAGAGGTTGAGAACAGATGCCTGGGTAAAGAAACTATGGCACATCTACACAAAAGAATACTACACAGTTGTTATAGGAAAAATGAAGCTATGAAATTTTGCTTATAAATGGATGAGCATGGAGAATCTCATTTTGAGTGAATGAGGCAGAAAGAGAGGTACAGACACAGAACATTTGCAATCATTTGTAGAATGTTAAAAAATAACATAAGAGACTAGTACCCAAGGACAGTGGAAACAAGAGCCAGGAGGATTGGTTCATGTTTGGAAGCCTGCCTTAAGCTGCCTCAAATGACGAGAGAAGGGACCACTATGACAAAGGTAGTTGGGAATGACCACTGTGGATAAGACCTTTGTTCTGCTGGACTAGAACTGAATGTTGAAAGTAGGTAAATAGATATACATAATAACCCTTCTGTGCCTGTATTGTAAATCACAATGTTTGTGTGTGTGTGTGTGTGTGTGTGAGAGAGAGAGAGAGAGAGAGAGAGAGAGAGAGAGAGAGAGAGAGAGAGAGAGAAGAGAAAGTAGAAAACTAACTCTGTGCCTGCCATAGAGGTAGTTGGGGAGCGAAGTGGGGACAGGGAAACCTGGATATTGATGCTGGGAAATGTGCACTGGTGGAGGAATGTGCTTTGAAACTGTATAACTAAAACCCAATCATCAACATTGTTGTAATGGTCTATCTCATGGTTATTTAATAAAAAATTAAAAAAAAAGAACCAACAGTCACCAAATCCTTGCTATAGGGATCAAGCAGTGCACTAGACTTTGTTCCTACCTAATTCTTTCCCTTGGTGTATGAATTTGCATAGATTTTTAGATAACAGAAAACTAAAAACGTTTAGTAAATGGTTTGGTCTCACAGTGTAGAGTGAGTGAGGATTCAAAGACAGAGAAGTTATCACTGCAGTGAGATGGTCTCAGGAGAAATGACAAGAATTTGGGTGCATTCATTCATACATAAATACCACTTTTTCCTTCTCCTAGAATGGTTTCAAATGCCTATTTCCTCCTTTCTGTTTCTACACCCCTAACCCTTGACACTTCAGGTCAGATCTGCCTTTTGGTGAAGCTCCTTTAAGAAACTCCTCCAATTTGAGGCTTTCTCCAGTGATTTCTGTCTGGGAAGAAGTGCCATAACTTTAACCCCAATCAAGTCTCTCTTACCTTGAATCCAGAGCTGGGGTTCCTGCTCTCAGATATTCACTATGACCTGGGCTCTTGCTCTCTTCTAGGCATTGCTCTCTGGTCTCATAATGGTTTTTGGGCACAAGGACCTAAGACCTTCCTTAAGCTTTCCCGTTCCCTTTAGTTTCTTTCAGATGCTTGTAGTCATATTCTTCCACAGAACCCAAGCCCTGGGCTGGACTCTCATATGTAAAATATTAATTCTTAAAGATTCTCTTGGGAGGGCATCAATATAATTCCCACCCAACACATGGGATGAATAATTGGTCTTTTTTTTTTTTTTTTTTGCTTTTTTGGGTCACACCTGGCAATGCTCAGGGGTTAGCCCTGGCTCTGCACTCAGGAATTACTCCTGGCAGTGCTCGGGGACCATATGGGATGCTGGGGGATTGAACCCGGGCCGGCATGGGCTGGCCCGTGCAAGGAAAATGCCTTACCTGCTGGGCTATCGCTCTGGCCCCGAATAATAATTGGTCTTTGATATTTCAGAGGCTAAGTGTCTGAGGCACTAGGACTCTTTGGCTAAGAGTTGGGTGTTCTCCAAGCAGCAAACGCCCTTCTTCCTAGCTCCATTCTTCGAAAATCTATAGTCTCCTATGTCTTCCCTTTCTTTGACACCTCCCTATTCATGACATCAGAAAATCATGGTGGGGATCAGTACTCTGGCTTCCATCTCCCTAAAATGGGTTTGCAGCATGGTGGCCACTTAAGTTAAAGGCCCTGTGCTACTTTACCGTGAATATGCAGCCTGCTCCTCAAACCAGTCAGACTAGCAAAACAAAAATTACATGTAAAACAAGAGAGATGGATACTGACCAGGAAAAGGGAGGCGAGGTGTTGGTGGACAACAGGCAGAAGGTGGCTGCAGCTGGGGTATACTACTCTCCCTAGAATCTCCCACCCCACTCCACAAGCATGCTACATGTCATATTTGCATGAGAGTCTTGGCCCAGGAAGAGAAAATTGGAGAAGCAAATTGGAGCCTGGCACAAAACAAAAAGCTTCTCCCCAGAGAGGGCCATTAAGAGTTAAACTAAGCAAAACCCTTTCCATGACAATTTCACACAAAGCAGGGAAGGTATGTCACCATTTTTTTTCAAGCTTAGATCAGAGGGAGACTCTTTAGTCTCACCAATCTCCAAGTGTGTTTGAAATTATGTAGATGTGATCACACCAGCATCATCTCTTAGTAGTGGCCTCAGACTGAAAAATGAGCACACTAGATGATCCATGATCTAGTAAACATCCCTGTTTCTGGTAATTAGGGCTTTTAAGACCACCAAATTCAAAGTCTTGCTTTTATTCCAAGAGAAATTCTCCAAATAACCCCAGAGGAAATTTTATTTTCCATTCCTTGCAGAAAACGTTTTTACCTGCCAAAAACACATGCTTGCATGTGTTGCAGTACACTGCTGCCCAGGGCCTCTGCATCTGGCCTGGAGTTGCCTCCTGCAGGTCACTTTGTAGATAGGAGGACAGTTTGAATGTAGCAATTTATCTGACCATGCATTCTATACTGGCATAAATATTCTCTCATGCTGCCACAATCATTGTGGGACTAACTAGATCTTACCAGTATATTTGCCTGGTCACGTTGGATCTCTAAGTAATTAGACCAGAGAGAAATGCTGTTTGCCTCCAAGCAAGCAAGCATGGCTCTCCGATAACTTAAAAGACCAATATACAGAACAACCATGAAGTAAAGATGAAACTCTTGTGAAGGCTTGGAGAAATATTTACTGGCTATAGAATATTCTTTGGTACAGATGCATGCCTTTGTACTCTGAGATACAGTTCATCTCAGAAGCCACTTCTTCACTCTACCGTGCAGGGTAACTTCTAAGGCAGATCTTGGCTAGGCAACATTAACATCTCAAAGGGCCTAGGTGAGGTCCTGGGAAATTACCTGAGGGAATTTGACCCTGATGGCTTTCCATTGGAGTGGGAGGTCTGGGTTGCAGGGATATAAAAAGTAGCCTGCTTCCTTTCTCTTTCTTCTTCTTTTTCCCCCTTTTCTGTTGGTGCTCCCCTTCTTGCCTCTTCCTCTCTGTGGGTCCTTAACACGTGATGGCAGCCATTTTGGCCTACACGTGGCGGCGGCCCAGCCAGGAACCCTGAGTATGGGGTTTTCCCTATTGCTGATTTGTATGCCAGAACCTGTGTTAAGTAAAGCATTTTGAAACTTTTCTGGATTCTCACGTATTTCTTTGTCCGCTGACCACTGATCCCCTGGGGCAGAAGGGGATCCCTAACCCTGTTCCTGGATTTTGTGCAGGGTGCCCCAATGGTTCCCCTCATCCATGCACATGTTGTTTTGCATAATTACATTAGGATATAATTCTTTTTTTTTCAACTTAGTAAAATACATGTATTTTTCCCTTACCTGCAGCCTCATTTAGAACCTCTGAATTAGGAGACAGGAAAAGCACAATCCTAGGTTTTGGGGGGCTATGGTGAAAGTGTTCCATACATAGATATTGTGTCTCCTCAAACTCAATTCCAAGAAACAGATATAATAACAAAAGAGAAGAGGGGTTGTAGATAAGATCAAGATGCAATGAGAGTGGTCCACAACAACCAGCAATCAATTAAGAAACACATAGGGTGGCTTACTTGGTGATATAGTCAATAAATAAAGTTATTTCAGAAGAAATTAAGACAAATTGAAGAGGGACAAATCCTCATGGTATGGATTGAGATCCCGAGTCTAGCCATACCTGAAGCCATCATCCCTTGAATTGTCCTGTTATGGGAATCAATAAATCCCCATTGGTTTAGGTTCACCTGAGTTGGATTTCTGTCATTTTTATCTCCAGAGTCACAAAACTGTATTGGATCATGATTATGGACTAAGTAGGCATCAGAGTGTCTCCAGCTTAGATCAAATTTCTCCATTGCCCACTTCTCTGGATCACAGTTTCCCCATCTGTATAAAAAGGAGGTTGAGTAAATGCCAGTTCCTGTGCTTTTCACTTAGTTCTTAAAGTAGGACTTTAAGTTACCTGGAATGAGACAGGAGCTGAAGACCCAAAAATGTGCTCATATGTATCGGAAAGGTGACTGAATCAGGCATCGCATTTGCATAAGTTGGAGGGTCCTTGGAAACCTGAGTGCCTAAATCCATTACCCCAGAGATGGACCCCTTTGTCACTTGCTGAACTGTGCAGGGCACAAATGTCACAACAATCTCAAGTTGTCACCTCTCAGGGGCTGGTATCAAGAGCTATTAGAAATATCCAAGAGGAGACTATAGTTGGGGTGTGTATTTGCTGAGATAGTGCTGTTCAAAGTTCTTGTCTTTGTACCTCTTTATGTGTGTTTTAAAGAGAGAAGTTTCCAGAAATATAGTCACAAAGACATGTCTACCCTGCAGATTTGTTTTGGTCACAGAGGCTAGTTCTAGACATGTAATAGTCAGATAAGGAGGTTGTCTTATTACTACAGACTAAGGAAATATTAGGGCACCCCTTTCCTCTTGCCTTCATAATTTCTGCTGTCTCCTGTTCCCACAGGTTTGGGGAGGGCAGAGTTAGGTACCTGCCCCTCTGAGCTTTGGATAGAAAGATCAGAGTTCACATCTTTGTTCTCCCACTTGTCAATGGAATAACCTTGAGCTGCAGGCTTAACCTCCTTGAATCTCAGTTTCCTCTTGCACAAATTGGACTATTGTGTTGATAGAGTGTTACATTGCAGGAGGACAAGACCCAAAGTGCTTAGCACAGGTCTTAGCACACAGTCACGATTCAATCAACATTACGAGGGGCTGTTGAGAGTGATCTAATCACAATTTGTCCTGAAAACAAGCTTCTGTGTGGGGACTGTGCTTCCTCCTTTTTTAAAGCTCAAATCACAGGTGCTTTCTCCTATTATCATCTGCACTTGGCTGCACCTGTCCTGTTTTATGTTAATATGGAATGATAACAGAGACAGCTTCTATGCTCTCCTCAACTATTTTCTAACTGGATAATATTGGGCAAATTATTTAATTCTTTTGGCATTTCTCACATTATTTTTCCTTTTTATCAGTCACAAAGTTCTGATCCTAACTACTCTCTGGTGGCATCATAAAAGTTTATGACCAGAGAGGATTTGGGGCATTTATTGTTTTCAAAGTGAGATGCACACAGAACTTGGGCTATGTAGTGACTAATCATGATCTGTAAATGTAGTGACAAAACCTCAAAGACCAATAGAGTAAACCAAAGCACATGGGAAACTTCCACAGGGCCAGAGAAGTCTGTACCAAAAGGAAAAGGCTGCTGACCATCTAGGCTGTTGGAACATGGTGAAAACTGTGTCTTGACAGAGACTAGGAAGAATGTTTGATTATCACTAGACAAGTAGGGCACTATTCTTTGTTTAGTTTTTTGGGTTACATTGAGCGTACTCAAGGCTTACTCTTGGCTCTTTTCTCAAGGATATTCTTGGAAGTTCTCAGAGGACTATACAGTGGGTGCTGGGGATTAAACTGGAGTCAGTCACATACAAGAAATAACCTTAATCTCTGTACTGAACCTGTAGTCTTTAGATGCCTGAAAAGCATTAATATCTATAAATGGATGGACGGTCAGTTTTCCTGCTGAAGAGCATATGGTATGGGAACAGAACTCTTCCCAGGAGGAAGACCCTAAACATAGGTAATGGCACAGGAAGGATGTGTTCCAGCCATTATGTTGGTATAGATCAAGATCTGGACTTGATCTTGACTAGGCTCCATGGAGATGTTTTGACCATAAGTCAGTTAGTGTTGGTTTTTTGTTTCTTTTTGTTTTCAGTTCCGAGGATCTAACCTAGGACCTCTCATAGGTGAGTCTAGTGTTCTATATTCTTCAAACTCAAGAAGCTAATTTTGAAGGAATATTGGAGCTCCTTAGCCAAGAGATCAAAGGGAAATAGGAATCAAGAGGTTTTGACTCTATTGGATGGAAAAAGGAAAGTAAGTCAGTGACTGGGGCCGTGGCTATTGCTGGTTGCCCTGATGATGGACATGGTGATGAACTTCTGCATTGGAAATTTCTCCCTCTGAAATTAGAGGGCAGTTAGGCCCAGGCCTTCAAACTGTAGGTATCAACAACCAGCCTCCTGGGAAATCTAAAACTTGCTATCACACCACCCACCACTTTCCACCTCTTTGATACTTCTAAGTCCATGACACACACACTAAGACAATGGGGTTGGGAGGTGAGTGCTCATCTGGATTGCTCTGTATGTTTCTGGGAGTACTGATAGGCTTAAAATGACATGCCTAGGCTGAAGCTAGAATGTTTTCTAAATGCACAGGTCACACCCACTGGTCTAGATCATGTCAGCCATTTCTTGTAATCTTGTGAGACTCTTGTCCTGAGGACTTGCAAGAACTCTGGAGTCCTTAGCATAAAGGAGGGTGGTAGCTGGAGAATGAATTTCTCAGTTGCCTCAACCCTCAGCAGTGAAGGCACTTAGATTTGTGCTTACCCTGTTCCCAGAAGGTTGAACCTAGCACAATCTTCTCACTACAGTGCTGGTCTTTGGCTGCTTTTCCATCCTGTCTCTTCCCTCTTTACCTCCAATATTGCTTCCTGGAGTTGTTTATGTGGGTTTCTGCACCCAATATCACAGACCTCAGGGATGGGGAGAGGTCAGGTTGGGGGGATGCTTGCATGATAGAATACATCGTCTCCTGGTTTTGAAGACTGAAAGTGTGACATTAAAGTAGGCATGGGGGGCTAGCTTACTTCTGATGTTCTGAGATCTTTGACTTCTCTCCCAGTGGCAGGGCTCACTGGTAATTTTCAATAATTTTCAACCTTCCTTGGCTTATAAGCACACTACCTTGGTCTCTGCTTTGATATTTATGGGGGTATCCTTCCTGTGAATCTTTCCACAAGTTTTACTTTCTTATGAGGGCACTAGTCATTGAGGATTGGGATCTACTTAAGTACCTCATCTTAAGCTGCTTGCCTTTGTGGACACAGCCTCTACAAACTAGGTCACCTCCTGTGGCACTAGAATTCTAACAGGGGTTTTAGTAGGAGAAGAGGAACACAATTCAACCCATAACACTACCCTATCCAAATTAATGGATTCATTCCTATCCTTGATTCAAGGTCTGTTTCTAGTATAGCCCACATTAAAACAGTAGGTACAAGGCTAGGTATCAAATATATATGTAAAGATAAGATATATAAGGGTCTTATTTGGACTATTAGCAGGACTGTGTGAAGGCTTCAGAGTAAAACATAGGAAGTTCTGGAGAAGGGAGAAGCCTTCTGAACTGTGTGCACTCAGAACCCCAATTCTCATAGTGAATTGCAGGCTATACAATCAGGGAATGTGCTTTTTGAGGCTTTAAACATGATATCTTGTAATCCTTTGATGTAAACTTGACATAAGAAACAGAATGGGCAGCAAATTTTAACCCTGGGGTATGGCTAGGTTTGGGGCTGATTAATTAATATGATGCTTTTACTATGTAACGAGCATCTGGGAACTTAAACAGAAGTGACCTCCTGAGTTGCAGGCCACAAATGTGTGAGGCTTGCTGTGGAGGGGTGTCAGGTTGGTTGTTTGGCAGCTGTGACAGAGGCTGTTTTCTCTCAAAGAGGGACCCATGGGCTGACTGATCTCAGACTAATAAGGAGAAATAGGAGAGATGCCAAGTGGGAGGGTTTTGGTGGTGAGCGGGACTGCTGTGGTGGCTTCTCATTTGGCTCTGAACTTAGGGAGGGAATTACACAGCAAGTTTACTGCAGAAAGCCTTAAGGGACAGACTGGAGGCAGTGGGCAGAGGAGAAACTGATCCCAGGTCTCTCTCAGGCTCTTGTGGGAACTGAAAGAGGAGACTAAGGCCAGGCACTGCTGCTCAGCATTGAAACAGTAGCAGCACAAATGCTGGGAGAGTTTGTAAGACTCTTGTAACAGATGAGGGGACCACCTGATGTCTGTGAGAGTTTCACAGATACAGGTGAGGGGTCACCTGGTGTCTGGGAGAGTTTCACAGATACAGGTGAGGGGATCACCTGGTCTCTGGGAGAGTTTCACAGATACAGGTGAGGGGGGCCACCTGAGTGTCTGGGAGAGTTTCACAGATACAGGTGAGGGGACCACCTGGTGTCTGTGAGAGTTTAACAGATACAGGTGAGGGAGACCGCCTGTATCTGGGAGAGTTTCACAGAGAGAGGGGAGAGGAGACCACCTGGTTTCTGGAAGAATTTAACAGATGAGAATTTATACAGATGAGGGTGGAGCCACCTTGTCTCTGGGAGAGTTTTACAGATGCAGGTGAGGGGACCATCTGGTCTCTTGGAGTCTGCACTGTGACTTAGAGGATTTTAAGAGGTGACATTCTTTACTTCCTTACAGTGCCAATAGTTTTAAAAGATGTCTGGGGTGGTTTAGAGAGACCGGACAGAGGGTAGGGTGCTTCCTCAGCATGCAAGCAACCTGGGTTTAATTCTGGGCATCCTATATGTTGATTTGAACACCATCGGGGTAATTCGTGAGTGTAGAGCCAGGGGTAACCCCTGAGCATTGCTGCATGTGGACCGAAAAACAAAATAAATAAGAAACAAGGAGGACATGTCAATGGTAGAAATCTAACATAAGTGAGTGGAGGTCAGATGTTACGTAGTATGCTAACAATTGTTGGAAATGGTAACACCAGACTAGAACTGAGTATTGAACATAGCAAAGAAATATACATGATAATGCCTATGTATTGCAAGCCAAAATTTGTAAGAGACGGGAGGAAGAGAAAGAGAAAGAGGAAGAAGAAGGAGAAGAGGAAGAGGAAGAGGAGGAGGAAGAGTAGAGGAAGAGGGAAGAAGAAAAGAAGATGATTAGGAAGAAGAGGTAGAAGAGGAGGAAGAAGAAGAGGAGAAAGAAGAAGAGGAGAGGAGAAGAGAGGAGAGGAAGAGGGGGAGGAAGAAAAGAAAGAAGAGGAAGAAGAAAAAGAAGAAGAAGTAGAAGAAGAAAAGAAAGGAAGAGGAAGAGGAGAGGAAAAATAAAAAGAAGAGAGAAGAAAAAGAAGAGGAAGAGGAAGAAAGAGGAAGAGGAAGAAAAAATAAGAAAAGAAGAGGAAGAAGAAAAAGAAGAGGAAGAGGAAGACGAGAGGAAGAGGAAGAAAAATAAGAAGAAAAGAAGAGGAAGAAGAAAAAGAGGAAGAGGAGGAAGAGAAAAAGAAGAGGAAGAGGAAGAAGAAGAGGAAGAGGATGAAGATGAAGAGAAAAATGCTTACCATAGAGACCGTTTTATTTTTTTTTTTACTTTTTTTTAGTTACACCTGGCAATGCTCAGGGGTTTCTCCTGGCTCTGCACTCAAGAATTACTCCTGGCAGTCCTCGGAGACCATCTGGGATGCTGGGGATAGAACCCGGCCAGCATGGGCTGGCTCAGTGCAAGGCAAATGCCCTACCCGCTGGACTATCACTATGGCCCCCATAGAGACAGTCTGGAGGAGGGAATTTGGGGATTTTGGAAGGGGTTGAGGGTTGTGTGCTGGAACACTGTGTGACTAAGACCCAATCATGGAAAACTTTGCAATTGTATAAATCACAGTGTTTTATATATATAAAACAAAACAAACAAACTATATATATCTATATCTATATATTTTTTTTTAAAAAGAGGTCTTGGAAATATGCAAGTCAGTTTTTTTTTTTTTTTTGCTTTTTGGGTCATACCCGGCAATTCTCAAGGGTTTCTCTTGGCTCTGCACTCAGGAATTATTCCTGGCAGTGCTCGGGGACCATATGGGATGCTGGGGATCGAACCCAGGCCAGCAGGGGCCGGCCCTGTGCAAGGCAAATGCCCTACCAGTTGGGCTATCACTCCGGCCCATCAGTTTTAAATTTATTTTTATTCAAACAAGGGTTACCTGTGAGAAAGGATGGGAGGAGGGTAGAGGACCCTCAACCCCCAATAAAAAGCACTCCCCCCCAGGTAAAAGCTCATAGTTTCTGTGAATTCTGATAAAGTTTTCTTTAAGGGCAGCATGGTAACAAAGCTTTCACAGGAGATGTTTGCAATTCAACCTGTGAATTTCTCTGCACCTCAATAAACATCTGAAAGTCTGGGAAAAAAAACTTACTATGCAGATGTAGATACATTGGGTTGGGGCGGGATAGGGAGGGTATGAGGAATCATGTTCTGTGCATGGCCACAGAGTCGGGGCAGGTGGGTCACTGCAGTTCCGCAGCCTTCAATCCACCTCTTCCAAGGCGAGCTGTGAAGAAGCTCTTGGATAAGGGCTTGGCTTCACTTCATTTTATGAAAAAAGTTAAAACACAAATGGGCAGCTGAAGTCCTGGGAATTCTTATATTCTAAGTGTAGGAAAGGGGAGCAAAGCCGCTTGTCAAATACACCAGCGAAATATACCCTCTTGGCAACCGGAAGGCCACAGAATGTAATTAGAATTCTAACAAAGGCAGCGAAATAACACAGGTCTTAGGAATAAGCAATGACCTTCAGTGCCTTCACATCTTCCTGGGGCTCAGGAGGAGTGACTCACTGGAGATTAGCCTCTGGAATCAGGAAGACATGCTCTCCTCTACTAATGACATCTCACCTTATCTTCCTCTTCAGCTAATACCATAATCACACTCCATCAGAGCCTTGGGCAGTGGGCAGCAGAGCCAGAAGCCTCCCCACCCTGATAGCACTGTCCTCCTCACTGCTTTTCCAGAACTTCCGGGTCTCGTGGCAGAATGATTTCCCTCTTGCATAAGAGATGGACTGCTCCTGATTCATTTGATCACATTTAAAAAACCCCACCCTTCATCTCTAGATGTGTCTGGTGTCTTATCTTCCAAGAACCACCCCACTCCCCCCCCCCATGCCCCCATACTGAGGTAGCTTGCTGGCTGGAACTTAATTAGTTGGTGTTTGAAGATCCCATGTCCCCCAGGCAGCCTGCCACCTTATCGCACAGTGCAGAAATTCTTTGGGAGCTGTTTCTACAGAGCACTGGGACCCAGGCTGGAGGGGCTCGAGATGGATTTTTTTGATTTGTAGAACAGAACAATACTAAATAAAACTTGTTTTAAAAGTCCTATTACCTGGGAAGTCCAGATCACCTTTGCAAAACCCAAACCATTTCAGAGTTGCAAGGACTCTCAAAGGCTTGATAAGTTAAAGACTCAGGGTAGAAGACAGAGAAGAAAAGTTGGAAAGTGGGGAGACACTTGATTGGTTATAGTTCACCCCCAAATACCCATATATATGTATGTATATATGTATATATTTGGTTCCTCAATAGGAAGATGGAAAAAAAATTCAAAGGAGATGCTGCCAAAAGAAGGGAAGAAGGGACAAGGGACAGTCAGGTGCTCGCAGACAAGGACATCTGGATACACACTATGGTGCCTTGCACATGTGGCAATGTAAAAAACAAACAAGATCATATACTCTCTTCGCTTTATGGGGAGGTGGTTCCCATAAAGAGGGAGCCCAGGGCTCACTCTTGGTAATATTGGCCAACTTGGATGGGCAGTTCAATGCTCAGGCCTGATAATGTATTTCTGCGGCTCAAGAGTGTTGGGTTATCAGGAATAGTCCAATGCTGCCTAGGAAACCCAGGGCTGGTATATTGGAGATCATGTGTGCCAGGACAAAACTCAGGTCCTGACTCCTGAGTTATCCACTCAGGCTAAGAGCATTTTTGCTTTTTTAAAAATTCATTTGTTTGCTTTCAGACCGCACTCCAGTGTTGCTCATGG